>OX359264.1:41657201-41762201 GCA_947179155.2 Hedera helix | reverse complement strand
AAAGAAAATGGTGGTGGTTGTGGCGGAGGAAGAAGATGGTAGTAGAGACGGAAGAAGATGGTGGTGGTTGTGGCAGATGAAGAATATGGTGGTGGTGGTGGTTGTGGTGGAGGAATACCTTTGTATTAAAGGTTGGTTATCCCTGTATTAAGGTTTGATTACCTTTGTATTAAGGGTTTGTTACCTTTGTATTAAAGTTTTCGTTTAGTAAATTTAGGTAACCAAACAATAGTATATAGGTAACCAAACACTAGTATGGAGGTAACTAATTCCTGAATCTGTAGTAACTAGTTTTGGTTACCTTTGTATTTAAGTTGGTTACCCCTATATTAAGGTTTGATTACCATTGTATTAAGGGTTGATTACCTTTATATTAAAGTTTGGTTACATTTGTATTAAAAGTTGGTTACTGATTACCTTTGTATTTAAGGTTGGTTACCTTTATATTAAAGTTTGGTTACCTTTGTATTAAAAGTTGGTTATTAGTTATCTTTTGCAGACTTCGGCAAGGAAGAAGGTGGAGTCAAAGTAAGAGAGAGAGAGATTGAGAAATTGAATTGAAGTAATTTAATTTACTTTTGCTTAATTTAAAGAATTTGTAGAATTTAACTTAATTTTTCTTGATTTAAGGGATTTGTGTAATTTAATTTACTTCTCTTTAATTTAAGAGATTTGTAAAATTGAATAATTAATGTGATTATTATATTTGCACTCTTTTTTGTAATTATTTTATAAATGTATTATTTTTGTAATTATTTTCTAAAAATTGTATACTTCTGTAAAGGACCCTTATCTGTTTGCCCAAGAAACTGGATCCACTAATGCCAAATGTAGATAAGTAATCATCGGATCCTCTAATGCTATGTACACGTCTCATTTGAATATGGTTAAATTATAACGTTTTAATACAAATATATCAAAAAAACATAAAATAAATCTTTGTATAACAAATTCTAATAAGCGTATTTATAATCTTAAATAATTTTTTAACATCAATTAGAAATAAAAAAAAAAACTAAAATAACAAAAATTAAAAAAATACTTCAAGTTTAATCATACTTTAACCAATGACTAAACTAATTAAAATAATTTTTTTAAACTTAAAACAGTATATATTTATAACTCTTATAGAGCTCATAGCAAACTTCAATTTAAAAGTTACGTAATTTTAAAACTCTATTATTTCGAACCCATTCAAACACATAATTCGCTTTATAATAGAATTATTCCACTGCATCATCATTTGTACAGAATGTTTGATGTATGATTTGTGTTCATGTTATTACTTTAATTATAGTTAGTCGCAATCAATCACTTTATATTATAAAAGTAATGCTATAATACAAGTCGTACACAAATGACATCGTTACCACCGTTCCACAAAATGCAAATTCCTATTTATAAAATTTACAAATTTTAATTTCCTTTTTTTTTAATTGACACCCTTAAAATGAATACATATTTAATTTAATAATAATCACGTAATAATCAATGTGAGTATATTATTTTATTTTATATATCCATAAGAAAAACAAACACTTTTTGAAAAATGGTAAAAGAAGAATGTAAAAAGAACGGAGAGCACTAATTTCATATGAATTTTTAATATTTTTATATGATTCTTTTTTATATGAAAGTAAAATTTATTTTATTTTCGCATAAAAGAACATCATATAAAAATATCAAAAAAAATATATGAAAATGTCGGTTGAATCTCTTAGGACACTAAGAGACACGAAGTGAGATATTTAAGTTGTTCAACACTACTCAGAGACACAAAGTGAGATATTTAAGTTGTGAGCTAGGACAATATATATAATTAGGTCATTCCACAAAATTATAACTATTTTAGTCATCATCAATAAAGTTACACAACTTGAGCTTGAGCGTGCAGGAGTTTCCCTGAAAGGCTGCATGTTGTTATATATAAGTAGTAATGTCGGTAAAATACGGACCAATGAGAAATAGACTAAATCCAACCGTATCAAGTAGGTATAAGGGTTTCTCTTGTTTCCTCTTATAGATTTTTCGAAATAGCCAATTGTGTTCAAGCACCCACCAAGTTGGAGACACCAGATTCCATGTAGTTCAAAGTGAAAAAGTTTGCTTGAACGTTTTTTTATAAATAAAAAATAAAAAAATTGTATTTTGTATATCAAAAAATTATAATTATATAATATTTGTGTAATAAAAATAATTTAAAATATAATTATTTTATTTAAATATAACTTTTTTTATAAACTGTCAAAATAAAATGTCTAAAAACAAAATTTAAAAATTATAATGGCTTCGTCACTTTTCACACCCACTTGAATATTAAGTAAAATAACCATTTTGTGATGTTTTCAAGCATTTTTATATAATTATTTAGACAAAGCGACACTTAATGCTTTGTTTAATAATTAAAAATGAGTATAAAATCTTAATATTATCTTTCAAATTTCATTCAAAAAGTTGAAAAATAAATAAATTAATATTTAATGTAGGAACAATATAGTAAAATAAATCATTAATACTTTCTTTGAAATTATTAAACAACAAAGCGAATGTAACAAATTTCATTTTATAAAAAAATAAATAAAAATAAACAGAAAGAATAGTAATATATTATTTTTTTTTATTTAACAAAAAAAAAAAAATTCAACAAAGAGGTATTAGTTCAAATACCGTTGTCGCACAAACTGCGTACGCGGATAACTAATATTCATTAAAGCAATGCTGAACAGTTTAATGACTGGAAAGTTGCGGTGGCTAGGAGTGAGCAAAAAACGGTTATTACCGAATAACTTTTTTTAACCGAATTATTTCGGTTATTCGATTATTTTCTCTAATTCGGTAATAACCGTTTTAATATTTCGGTATTCGGTTATTTATACGGTTATTGAAAATTTGGTATTCGGTTAACCGAATAACCGAATAGATTAAAAAAAAAAATTAAGTCTAGTATTAAATTATTATAGTTGTTAATTATTAATTAAAAACTCTAGTATTTGCTAATTTGAAATTAATTTGTTTGTTTGATAAATTGGAAATTTATTTCGGTTATTAACCGAAATAACCGAATTGTATATTCGGTTATTCGGTATTCGGTAATTCGGTTATTTATAAATTCGGTTAGTTGTTCGGATAGTGAAATTTAGAGTATTTCGGTATTCGGTTATATCCGAATAGGCTATTCGGTTCGGATATAACCGAATTGCTCACCCCTAGCGGTGGCTCTAATTATGGGAGCTAGGGGAGATAGATAGCAGGCAATTCTGTTATTTAGCAAGGAAAAGAATAAATTTGCAAAAATCGATAACAAAATTGGTGATTCATGTCAAATTTTATTTTTTAATAATTAAAAATTAAGATAAATATAATATTTAATTATATTATCGATTTATATATATATATATATAGTATTGTCCTTTAATGTCCAACGGACTCAGCATCACCTAATATAAATTATAGACATTTATAATTATTAGTTAGTGAGAGCTAGTTCAACAAAAACATACTGTGTATTAGACATGTTAGTTATAGGATTGCTAAATAGTGCAAGCTTAATTAATTACACTCACTCTAATCCCCAAAAGAAAATCATTTATAAATTATGTTCTTCTTTCACAAAATGAGTCTAGTACTTTTTAATAACAGTAGTAAAATATTTTTAAATTTGACATCATAATTTTATTAAAAATAAATTATATAAAATAATTTATAAAATTAGGGTTCACATTGTTTAAAAAAAAATTTGATTAGATAAGTTTTAAAAAAGAAAAAAATAATAAAAAATTTATATTATAATAACAAATTATATAATTATTATTTAAAATATAACATCCCTTTAACAACCACAGCAGCATCGAAGAATGCCGGTTAATACCGATATAGCCATTCAGAGGCAAAGTTAAAGGTCGGTTCCGTAGACTGTAATTTGGCTTTAAAAAAAAATTATCCTCCTTGTTCAAGAATTATAATTTTAAATTTTGATATGATAATATTTTTAACCTGTCACAATTAAAATTTCTAGTACACAACTGTAGCCATCCCACCATCCGGGAGAAAAGATGACACCACACACGCACACACGTATATGGTATATATAGAGTAAAGACTGTCCACCTATTTAGTGATTAACAATTTTTCGAAATTTTACTTTATTGTGTTTGACATACAATATTTGTTATTATAATCAATTATCGCTCTATTATAGTATTAATTATATATATATATATATATATATATATATATATATATATATATATATATATATATCACGCGTCGGTCTCTTCCTGCTTAAATAGATATTCTAGGGTAATGATCATGCATGGTGACTGCAAAGCAGAATATTTTTGTATATTCATGATCATTACAGAACTGTTTAAAATGGGGAATATACCCTTTACTGGAATATGGACGGCTAAAATTTTCTCTCTTTCTATAAGCCATTATATGTGTATATCTCAGCTGTAATAATAGTGGGAATGTGAGCAACCAAAGTGGGGTTCAATGGCCATATATGTAACTATTGGACAATGATTTAGTGGTGGTGACAGCCCAAATGCTCACTTTAGCTCCCTTTGTAATCATCAGTTGTAGCTAGCCAGCTAGGCATGATTTCTTCAATGAATATTACACGTCTGAACTCTATTTTTGTGCAGATCTAAATGTGTTAGTTTTCATGAAGTTGGAGTTTCTATCTTTTATATATTAGGCATTTATCAATAAGTTTTCGAAAGATCACCAAAAAACTAAAATATCAAAATGCGAAAAAAATTAAAGATTAAAATGCAAAATGCACCTTCTATTTTGTCATGCATACAATATTGTCTTTCAATTTTTATAATTGTCAAATTTCATATTAGAAGTATATGCATTTAATTGTTCAAAGTAAGCTTATATTTTTATAAATATACTGTTAGGATCGCAGTTGAGCTAGAAACCATATCAGATAAATAATAATTAAAAAAAATGACTAAAATACATGAATAGACCAATTAAAGATCTAATAATTAAGCTTTTTTTTTTTGTCAAATTGAGTTCCAAATATGTGTGCTCATGTATTATATATGCACACGCAATGTTAAAAAGTATATTATTTCTGCCTCCAACAATATTTCTTGATGCTAAAGATCACTAACCCTAATTTATTCAACGTTTTGTATGTAGAACCGAAGGAAAAATGCTATTATCAATCCAAAAATAACAAAAAAATAACGGCAGTAGATTAGTCTTTAACAAGAAAAACATGCAGTAGCAGGTTCCTTGAAGGGTGATCAATGAATGTTAGGAGCGGAAGGAGTGCTATAAACTGGAAATCTGTAGCATTAATAAAACAGTTGTGGGAGAACTTCATTCTATCTTAAAGGCTGAATGGCAAATGAAAAAAAACTTGTTCTGAAAGTGGAAGCAGGAGTTATGGGTTAAATGAAAGCTCCTTCCCTTTGAGTGTTGTTGGATCCTACATTCTATTAGGGAAGGATAAGAAGGTGCAATAGAGGAATGACTTGTGCCATCTTAAAATTCCTTTTTGGTGTTTTGCATTTCTATTTTCTGACTGCTGAAGGTTTTTTTCCCCCTCCACTTCGGAGATATATGAGTACAGGTACAATAAATTATATATATAATAATCTCAACAATTTCTGAATCTTTCAACTTCAATTATATCTCACATTCTATGTGTGGGAAGACAAACCTTACAAGTCACAATAAAGCGAAAATAATGTCCGTGAAAGAAAGTCCCACAATAAGGAGCTAGAGAGAAAGCACATTAGAAGAATTGAACTTACAACCTAATGACTACATGATCTCAATCATAACCCGATAAGGGAGAATAAATAGATATGTATTATGGTTGTATTGGAGCCTAGCAATACATACAACACGAGACTTGAGTAACGGAGAGTAATTCTTGTGTAACATAATCCAAAGTTTCTGAATTCGTCACTTTCGTTCTAAGTTAGGTATTGTAGATACATAAATTGTGTACATTGCTAGGGTTGGGGTTCGTAGTTACGATGGAGGCGAGAAATCTGCAAAAGATACAAAATCGGTTAAAAGATTGGAGAGGGGAGAAAAAACGATGAGCAACTACCAAAGCAACACGTGACAGAACTCTCAGGATCACAGCGTAACTGTTGGTGTCCGAGAGCCGTGACAGGTGTTTCGAGTGAACTCAAGATAGGCAAGCCAACACTTTCGTTCACTCGATGATGAGTCAATCACAAATTTTCAATTCCTTCCAACTTATTTCTTGTTGAGAGAGAGAGAGAGTTTCAAAGGCTAGAATTCTTCCAAACCCAAAAGTCCCCTTCACTTGTCAAGTGAAGGGGTATTTATAGGGTCCATGACATGTGTCAAACACATGTTAGAAGGGAAAATTCCAGAAATGTCCTTAATGATAAGAAAATTCCTAAAATACCCCTGGTTACCTAGGTAATGCCCAAATCATCCAATTCTTTTAGCTACCAATCTAATCCCTCAACCGATTCCCAATCACAAATTGTTCTCATGAGCCTTCTGCCTTGGGACTCATGACAACACCTCTTAAATTTTATTTTTTAGGTTGCATAATTTTAAGTCAAAAGATCAAATAAAAAAAATACTTTTATTGTCAAAGAAAGCAAACGAAACGTATCATGGAGCGAGAAGGGACCACCCCCAAAAGGGGGCCCACTATAGGGGGGCGAACCCTAGGGGAAAACGTTCCGTCTTTTTCGGTCTTTATTTGTTCGTTGTCCGTTATTCGTTATCTGTTATTCGTTATCCGTTATTTTTTTATTTTAGGTCATTTAATGTGAACCCTAATTTTTGTTCATGGGCTCACATTTGCCCCCTGTGCGTGAGTCATGGCATGGAAGTGACGATCGTGCACAAAATGTATGTTTTTGACGAGTCGATACTGTTTTTATCATAACTTTTGATCTGTTTGGAGTTCCGGGGCCCATAATATGTTGAAACGATCGTATCATCAAGCCCTACAAAACTTATAAATAAATAAAAAGGCTTAGAAGTAGGTACTTTTGCTTTCTGAAGTTTTTTTTTTAAATACAAAGATCCGAACCCTAGGGGGCGGCTCCCTAGGGTTCACGTTTACGGCAACCTGCAGTCTTTCTTGGATGGATTATATGGGACTTTTTTTTTTAATTTCTTGTTAGTTTAGCTTAAGGAAGCCCTTATTCTTCATAACTTTAGGATATATAAATATTTCTAAATTTTCATTCGAGTATTCTATTGGTTTTAGTAAACTTGATTCCCTTTTTTGGTTTAAGAAAGGATTGTCTATTCTATTAAGCTTAGGATCTCTAGTTATTTTGAAGTATTATAAATATAGAACCTAAACCCTCTAAAATTCATAATTTTTCTCACTTCTTCGTTTAAGAGAGAAATAAATTTGTCAAGCGAGGAACTGAGGTATGATTATATTTATTTTTATTCTTATTTTATTTTATTTTTTGTAACAAATCCCTCCAAACTAAAATTCTTGGGAGAGCGGAATGGAATGGGCGAACCCTAGAGGACAGCAGCAGGCAAACCCTAGTGTTTTTTTTCCCATCAAATCCTTCCAAACCAAACCAAAAAAAAGGGAAAGGAATGTGCGAAGCCTAGGGGGCAGCAGGCGAACCCAAGGGTCCTTTTTTTTCATCAAATCCTTCCAAACCAAACAAACAAAAAAGGGAAAGGAATGTGCGAACCCTAGGGTTTTTTACATTTTTTTTTGTTTTTATTTTATTTTACACATTGGATCCTTCCAAACCAAAATTCTTGGGAGAGGAATGTGCGAACCCTAGTGTTTTTTTTTTTTTTAACATTTTCTAGTTTTTCATTTTTCAGGTACCCTTTTCCTCTTTCCCAAGCCAAGTCTACTCATCGAGCATTTAAACTTGATTTCTGTTGGTGATTGTCAAAGAGAGTTTTACCTTTTTTTGGTCGGGTTGCATCATATTAAGGAAGTTGTTTTTCTATGTACTTTCTTCCCCGCAAGTTTCTCATGTTGATTATTCATTTTCATAACAGGTATTGCAGGCTAGTTCCGAAGACCATTCCATGGATCTCAAAGCTGTCAAACCACCTCTTTCCCCCAAGTATTGGGGGAGAGCTCCTTTTTTCGGGAATCATGACGTTTTTTGGAATCGTGTCCAGAATTATGAACAACATTCCTTTCCACGCCCTGACAAGGAGGGTCTTTTTCTTTATGCCTCCACATCCAACAGTCAGGACAGTTATCCCCATGCCTTTAACATTCCTCGTATGTGTATCAAAATATAAGAATACCCATATAGTCCGATTCGCTTTCAGCCAGACTCTTCCATTCCGCTTCAAGTATGAAAACATTGGACTGAGAGGATTCTAGAAAACCTTGAACATGTGAGATTACTTGAGTGTGCCGGCATCTTACAATGCATTCATTTATGCAAGGGTCTCTGTATTCATTAAGATGAAGACGCGCTCCTTATTTTACTTTCCCGTTGGACTTCATTAACTTCCACTTTCATCACGACATGGGGAGAATTTACCCCTACCTTGGAGGACGTCCATGCTATCTATCAATAAGTTTTATTTTCCATTATTGTATCTTTCTATCTTTGCTTTTCTTTATTTTACGGCTATCTTAACTTATTCTTGATTGTGTTCTTTTAGCCTTCCTGTTTATGGTGAATCCTTATGAACTCCCTCCAATTTGTCACAAAGGGATGTCAAATGTGTGACTTATTTGGGTGAAGCTTTTAGGCGCGCCTCGCGTTTGGGTTCGCGATATAAAGGTAACGAACTACTTTCAAATTTTGACACCTCTAACCACCACAAGACCTTATGGGTATGTTACTTCTTATGGGTATGTTACTTCTTCCGCGACTACAATCCCGCCAATTGGGATAGCTCTGCTTGGAGTGATTCAGTTCTTACTGTTCGCGGCACCCCGTTCCCTTTTCCACTAGCCACCTATCTTGTCATGTGGTTGTCCCGTTTCATCTTCCCCGGCTCACCAGTTGATGGACCTATCTTGGCTACTTTGTTGGCTCGAGGTTTACGAATTCATCTTACACCTCTATTTTTTGGGAACTTTATACCGCCGATTAGATGAGACTGTCTTAGTTATGGAAGAATCTGTCGAAAGGTATCCTCCTTCTTTAGTCACTACTTCTTTTTCTTTTGTTCCATTGTCTTTTATATTTCTTTTACTCATTACTTATCAATTCCTTTCGATTTTCAGGTACGACGTACAATGTTTTGCTTCGGGCTCATTCCTCCAGATGTTTCTCTTTGAGCATTTTCCTGATCATATTGCATCATTGCCTATCTCTAAGAAAAAGCAAACATTGCCTCCTTCTTTCTCGTCACCCACCATTGCACCTCGTCTTTCACGGTGGATTAATCATTAGGGCACTTCTGACTTGCGACTGTATATTGATGACTTCACCGCCTTCGTTACTCGTCCTTTTACTATGGTTCCTAAGGGAGATGTTATTCCTCATTATTACAGAGGTGAGTTACGTCACTTTTCTACCGTTAACAACTTAGGAGGATCATCCCTTCTTTGGTTCTTCATCCTCTGTTCATCCGAGTTACCATACTTTGTGGAGGATGATGAGTTTGGGATTGTGTTTTATTCTCCTCAAAGGGTAATGAGACAATTTGGTTTTGACCAACCTTGTACCTTTGATATATCTGAAAGTGGTGATTATTGTAAGACCCCGAATTTTATGAAATACAAAATTTAATTTTTCTTCAAATATATTTTTTTTGAAACAGTAAGTGGTTAAATTAACAAAATTGAAAGTTAAGGATGTTATGTGCAAATTTTATTTTGTCGGACAATATTCGCTTTGTCGGGGAATATTCGTTTGGTCGGAGAATATTCGTGCCGTACGACGGCGCCGAAATAATAAATTATTGGTGGACCCCACAACGGAATATTTGTCGGATATAGAAAACGACAGAAATAACCTTTTTAAATAAAAATAGTCAACGGAACTGTTAAAATACCGGTGATAAAAGAATAGTAGCATACGGTAGTTATTGGTATTTTCTGTAGCACTCGGTACTCTACAGTAACACACGGTATTGCATAGTGTCTCATATTTTTGGTCTGATAATTGACACCGTAACTGTTACGCATCATTTCATCGATAATTGTCACTGCATAATATTTTATATTATCAATTCAATAATTGTTGTTACACAGTATTTTGCATTATTGATTTAATAATTGACATTACACTGTATTTTATATCATTGAGTCAATAATTGTTGTTGCACTGTTTTTAAAATTATTGAACCTAATAATTGTCACAGTAACATATGCACAGTAATTCACATTATTGAATCAATAATTGTCATTACACAGTAACGTATGCTTTATTTTACATTATTGTTATCTCTATTATGATGTTATTTAAACAGTTGTATTTCATTAATTTATTGACTTGATATCTAAGAGCTAACTATACTGTATTTATAACAATTAGTCATAATAATTGAATTGATAAAGTTATTTGTTTATAATATAAAGTTAGGTGATTATTAGGTGATATGAAATGAATGGTGTAGATTAAAGTGTGAATTATTGTTGAATAATTGAATTGATTTGTTTATAATATAAAGTTAGGTGATTATTAGGTGATATGAAATGAATGGTGTAGATTAAAGTGTGAATTATTGTTGAATAATTAAATTGATTTGTTTATAATATAAAGTTAGGTGATTATTAGGTGATATGAAATGAATGGTGTAGATTAAAGATAATATAATATTTGAAATGGATGGTGTAGATTAAAAGGTGATCTTTAAATGAATGGTTTAGATTAAATGAATGATAAGATTTTTGGCTATAAATAGAAGCATTAACTTAAGGATTTTTCATAAACTTCCTTACTTGTTCTTTCTTTCTCTCTCTAAATACTTCTTGTGAAAGTTCTCTCTAAGTGTGCTTAAGTCATCTTGAGTATTTGTGAAGATCTATAAGTATACGTGTACTGTTCAAGTTAATCAACCTCATTTAAATCAATATCCAGTCACGTGTTACGGTAAGGGATACCATCTTTTTCATCTTCCATTATTCAAACATACTATGGTAAGGGATTATTATTATTTGATTCTCGATAATAATATTGTTTCTTCCTTACTCATAAGACGTGCCTTTTATTTCCATGTATTAAATTGTGGGAATAACCTTACGGAGCGGATTGCCGCCTGTTGGTGAATAACCTTTCGTATTCATTTATTATTAATCTCTGAGAATAACCTTACGGAGCGGATTGCCGCCTGTTTGGTGAATAACTCTTTGTACTCAAATTATATTAAATTGTGGGAATAACCTTACGGAGCGGATTGCCGCCTGTTGGTGAATAACTACTCGTATTCAAATTGATGGGAATAACCTTACGGTGCGGATTATCGCCTGTTGGTGAATAACCCTTTTTATTTGTCTCGTGTGGAAATAATTTGTCTACACGAATTATCACATGACACTTTTATTCCATATTCGTAAGTGATATCATTTTCCTTTATACTCATAAGGGATACCATCTTTTTCATCTTCCATTATTCAAACTTACTATGGTAAGGGATATTAATTTCCTTCACCGTTTGTTAATCAAACCTGCTACGGTAAGGGATATTATTTTCTTTCATACTCCTAAATCGAAACTTATTATGGAACTATTGCTTCTATAATTCCTGAAAATATTATATGTTCCATAATAGTTGAACTTCATTATTTCAACTGAACCTTCCTATTTACGTGAACCTTTCTATTGAACTGTAACCGTTATTCTGAACTGTGGATCTTGAATATCATTTTTAAATTTCACTCCACATCATGTTGGCAATTTGGACATTATTTGAATCTGCACAAAGTAAACTTCTGATACTTATTGTTTATCCTGTTCTTCTGTTCATCATTTGTATCACTGTTATTTGTATTAATCATCAAGAATCAAGCTGTTGTGAATATCTGTGGCCGGGGGCACAAATGTGATATAATTGTTGAACAGATGATATGTTAAAGGCGATATACTAGGTTAAAGGCGATACATCTGTTCGGTGTCTTTTATGGCACGTGGTGAATGTTCTCTTTGGCCCGTAGTGTAAAGATGAACTGTTGGTTGGTATGATTATGACCAAAGGCTGAATCTGGTATAATCATGACCGTTGGTGCTTTATTGAATATCTTTGGCCCGTAGTGCAAAGATGAACTGTTGATTGGTATGATTATTACCAAAGGCTGAATCTGGTATAATCATGACCGTTGGTGTTATATTAAATGCCTTTGGCCCGTAGTGCAAATATGAACTGTTGATCTGCATGATTATGATCAGGAACTGTGAATTTTTATTATCATGACTAATGGTATTTCAGATGATAAAAGTTGATGATATTTTTACAAAAAAAAGAAGCGAGTGGACATTATAGTCTGCATTATTCTTCTAATAGATTGCTCATTCCGCTGCTATTATTGATCTGAACGTTGTTTAAGAATTTAACTACAGTTTTTGATATAAACCTTGTAGTCTATTGTATTCAAAACTCAACTGTTGAAGGCTAATGATAATTTATTCGTCATTATCTTAGTCATGATATTTCTTACTGGGCTATTTGAGCTCACCCTTTCTTTTGTTCCATTACAGGAGATAAAAACGTAACAGGGTCTAGCCGGGGAATGGAGTGAGAGTCTGAGGAATAGCTGTCGTAGTCTTCACGTGTTGTAAAATAGTGTGGCAATAATAGTGAAGACTTAGTTGTGTATTATTATACACTGTATTGTTGTACGTTGTGCTTTGTTGTAATATTTTTGTTGTAGTCTTTTGACGACTCAAGTTTGGGCTGTGTGGGCTCAGATTTGGGGGCGTCACAGTTGGCATCAGAGCTTAGGGATATGGTCTTTAATGGAGATCTGGGTTAGAATTAGGAGGGGAGAGACGAATAGAATCGGTCACTAGTGTGTCCCACCTAAATTAGATTTTATTATCTAATGAGTTGATTTGAATATAGGGACATGAAGTGATGAGTCAGTTTATTTGAACTAACATTTATTTTGTGACCACAGTTAAGTATGACATCTGGAAATCAGGAGGTTAACTATGAAATGACCGAAACAAATGTAGCTGCAAAACAAGAGGCGACGAATAATCTTCTTACAAACTCAGAGTTGAATCATTTGCCTAAGGCAAAAATTATGCGTGTTCTATCCAGTAAGGATGAAGGTGAAAGTTCTGCTACAGTCATTCCAGATCCATTATTAGAAGCAATTAAAGGAAGTAATGAACTTGCGGAAATTATTGCCTTTAATTTACTCACTAATTGGGAGAGTCATATCACCTGGTTATGCTCTATAACAAATGATCAGAATATATGGACTTTTCATATTAGTCTTTGGGATTTATGGTGTTCCAGCTATGAGTTTCAAGATTATTTAAAAATGATGTTTCTATACTTTTGGGCGTTACAATTTAAAGGAATTCAGGTTAAGTTAGTCACTATCATGGAAACTGCAGTCTATCGAAAATACTATTCTTATAGAAATCATTGGTACGTTACTACTGATGAAGTTGAGGAATCCGAGAAACAGTTCGTTAGAGAATTATTTAGTGGTATTCCCATGGTTGAAATACGTGAAGATCCGAATGAAGTACTCGGGATTCGATTTGACGATAACAGTCAAGAAACCGAAGGAGGTGATAACTGGTAAGTTATTCATAAATTCTCGTGAATTCTACGCTCTGTTAGATACTGGCTCTATCCACTCTTTTATCTCACCTATATGTACTCAACGTTTAAATTTGACTATTGAAAACTTAAATATTGTCTTATCAGTTGAAACCTCATTGGGAGAAATACCTATTACATTTACTATCTATAAATCTTGCCTAGTTCAAATCAACAACCTCACATTACCTGTTGACCTTATTTCTTTGGAGATGAATGAATTTGATGTGATTTTAGGAATTGATTGGTTGACTACCCATCATGCTAAAATTTATTATTTTCATAAGATTATTGGTTTTCATATTCCTAATCAACCTGTCATGCAAATTCAAGCAACTAAACCATTGAAATCTATAACTATTATTTCTAGCCATAAAGTCATTCGTTTATTGAAAAACGGATGTCAAACCTTTTTAGCCTATGTCATTGATTTGAACAAAAACACGTCAAACTTGAATGATATTTCTATTGTTAATGAGTTCCTGACGTTTTTCCCGAGGGACTTCCTGGCTTATCCCCAAACCGAGAAATTGAATTCTGTATCGATCTTGAACCCGATACTAAGCCCTTTTCCAAAGCCCAAATGGCTCCCATAGAACGCCAAGAGATGAAAGTTTGATTATTAGATATCGGTATCATTCGAGCGAGGAATACGAGAAGAGTTTTCAAGAACTCAAGAGAAGACTTGTTTCAGCTCCTGTTCTGACCATTCCATCAGGATCAGGAAAATTCGTCATATATAGCGATGCTTCAGGCAAAGGTCTAGGTTGTGTCCTTATGCAACATGGAAAGGTTATAGCTTATGCCTCTCAACAACTCAAAGATTATGAGAAAAATTATCCTACTCATGATCTAGAGTTGGCAGCAGTCGTTTTCGCGTTGAAGATCTGGAGACACTACTTGTACGGAGAAAAAGTGGATATCTATACGGATCATAAAAGTCTCAAGTATTTCTTCACCTAGAAGGAACTCAACATGCGACAACGACGTTGGCTTGAGCTATTGAAGGATTATGATCACACAATCCAGTATCACCCGGGAAAGGCGAACGTTGTAGCTGACGCTTTGAGCAGAAAATCTTATGCGAGTACAAGTGCACTGCTGACAACACAAAAGCGTATTTTATACGACTTGCAAAAGATGGAGATAGAGCTAAAGACACCAGGGACCCACTCGAAGATTGCTCACGTGCGAATAGAACCGGCTTTAATCGATAAAATTAAAGTTGCGCAAGCTACCGATCCGGAACTGATGAACATGATGAAGAAAGTACAAGAAGGTGTCATTCCCGAAGCAAGAATCGACGAGACAGGAATATTTCGAGTTAACTCTCGACTCTGTGTTCCTAACGATCCTGAATTGAAGCATAAAATCATGATGGAGGCACACAACACGCCATTTGTAATCCACCCAGGAGGTACCAAGATGTATCGAGATCTTCGACATACATTTTGGTGGAATAATATGAAAAGGGAGATTGCAGAGTTTATCTCAAGGTGCCTAACTTGTCAACGTGTCAAGGCAGAGCATCAAGTACCTAAGGGTCCATTGCAACCACTTGAAGTTCCCGAATGGAAGTGGGAACACATCAATATGGACTTCGTGACGGGTCTTCCCAAAGTTTCTCAAGGCTTAGATGCAATTTGGGTCATCGTAGATAGATTGACCAAATCCGCTCATTTCTTGCCTATACGAGAAAACTTTTCACTTGAACGTCTTGCCGGTATGTACATAAATGAGATTGTGAGATTGCATGGCATGCCAGTTTCCATAGTTTCTGATCGAGATCCTAGATTCACTTCACGCTTTTGGATCAGTCTACAAAAAGCTATGGGCACCGAGCTACGATTCAGTTCTGCATACCATCCTCAAACGGACGGACAATCGGAAAGAACGATCCAGACCCTCGAAGATCTTTTGAGACTTTGTGTATTAGACTTCAAAGGAAGTTGGGATAAGTACTTGTCATTGGTGGAATTTTCTTACAACAACAGTTACCAAGCAAGCATAGGCATGGCTCCATTCGAGGCTTTGTATGGAAGGAAGTGTCGCTCTCCAATATGTTGGAATGAGGTAGGAGAAGCAAAATTGTTGGGACCCGAGTTGGTACGCTTGACGACTGAAAAGATCCAAATGATCCGACAACGAATACAGACCGCACAAGAACGACAAAAGAGTTATGCTGATCTTCATCGGAGAGACGAAAGTTTCAACGTCGGAGATCATGTATTCTTACGTGTTTCTCCATGGAAAGGGGTTACGAGATTCGGAAAAAGAGGAAAGCTCAACCCTCGATTTATTGGCCCATTTGAAATCCTCGATCGAATAGGAACCGTAGCCTACAGACTAGCCCTACCACCAAGTATGTCTCGCATCCATAACGTTTTTCACATATCTATGTTACGTAAATATGTGAAGGACCCAAACCACGTCATTGAGTTAGAACCAGACGTTATAGCAGAAGATTTAACATACGAGGAGGTACCTATTAAGATCCTGGATAAGAAGGAGCAGATCCTACGCTCAAAGGTTATACCTCAAGTTAAGGTTTTATGGAGGAACCAAGATACTGAGGAAATGACCTGGGAGCTAGAATCTGAGATGAAATCTAAGTATCCTTACCTCTTCGATATGTCAGGTACGTCAATTTCGGGGACGAAATTTCATAAGGAGGGGAGGTTGTAAGACCCCGAATTTTATAAAATACAAAATTTAATTTTTCTTCAAATATATTTTTTTTGAAACAGTAAGTGGTTAAATTAACAAAATTGAAAGTTAAGGATGTTATGTGCAAATTTTATTTTGTCGGACAATATTCGCTTTGTCGGGGAATATTCGTTTGGTCGGAGAATATTCGTGCCGTACGACGGCGCCGAAATAATAAATTATTGGTGGACCCCACAACGGAATATTTGTCGGATATAGAAAACGACAGAAATAACCTTTTTAAATAAAAATAGTCAACGGAACTGTTAAAATACCGGTGATAAAAGAATAGTAGCATACGGTAGTTATTGGTATTTTCTGTAGCACTCGGTACTCTACAGTAACACACGGTATTGCATAGTGTCTCATATTTTTGGTCTGATAATTGACACCGTAACTGTTACGCATCATTTCATCGATAATTGTCACTGCATAATATTTTATATTATCAATTCAATAATTGTTGTTACACAGTATTTTGCATTATTGATTTAATAATTGACATTACACTGTATTTTATATCATTGAGTCAATAATTGTTGTTGCACTGTTTTTAAAATTATTGAACCTAATAATTGTCACAGTAACATATGCACAGTAATTCACATTATTGAATCAATAATTGTCATTACACAGTAACGTATGCTTTATTTTACATTATTGTTATCTCTATTATGATGTTATTTAAACAGTTGTATTTCATTAATTTATTGACTTGATATCTAAGAGCTAACTATACTGTATTTATAACAATTAGTCATAATAATTGAATTGATAAAGTTATTTGTTTATAATATAAAGTTAGGTGATTATTAGGTGATATGAAATGAATGGTGTAGATTAAAGTGTGAATTATTGTTGAATAATTGAATTGATTTGTTTATAATATAAAGTTAGGTGATTATTAGGTGATATGAAATGAATGGTGTAGATTAAAGTGTGAATTATTGTTGAATAATTAAATTGATTTGTTTATAATATAAAGTTAGGTGATTATTAGGTGATATGAAATGAATGGTGTAGATTAAAGATAATATAATATTTGAAATGGATGGTGTAGATTAAAAGGTGATCTTTAAATGAATGGTTTAGATTAAATGAATGATAAGATTTTTGGCTATAAATAGAAGCATTAACTTAAGGATTTTTCATAAACTTCCTTACTTGTTCTTTCTTTCTCTCTCTAAATACTTCTTGTGAAAGTTCTCTCTAAGTGTGCTTAAGTCATCTTGAGTATTTGTGAAGATCTATAAGTATACGTGTACTGTTCAAGTTAATCAACCTCATTTAAATCAATATCCAGTCACGTGTTACGGTAAGGGATACCATCTTTTTCATCTTCCATTATTCAAACATACTATGGTAAGGGATTATTATTATTTGATTCTCGATAATAATATTGTTTCTTCCTTACTCATAAGACGTGCCTTTTATTTCCATGTATTAAATTGTGGGAATAACCTTACGGAGCGGATTGCCGCCTGTTGGTGAATAACCTTTCGTATTCATTTATTATTAATCTCTGAGAATAACCTTACGGAGCGGATTGCCGCCTGTTTGGTGAATAACTCTTTGTACTCAAATTATATTAAATTGTGGGAATAACCTTACGGAGCGGATTGCCGCCTGTTGGTGAATAACTACTCGTATTCAAATTGATGGGAATAACCTTACGGTGCGGATTATCGCCTGTTGGTGAATAACCCTTTTTATTTGTCTCGTGTGGAAATAATTTGTCTACACGAATTATCACATGACACTTTTATTCCATATTCGTAAGTGATATCATTTTCCTTTATACTCATAAGGGATACCATCTTTTTCATCTTCCATTATTCAAACTTACTATGGTAAGGGATATTAATTTCCTTCACCGTTTGTTAATCAAACCTGCTACGGTAAGGGATATTATTTTCTTTCATACTCCTAAATCGAAACTTATTATGGAACTATTGCTTCTATAATTCCTGAAAATATTATATGTTCCATAATAGTTGAACTTCATTATTTCAACTGAACCTTCCTATTTACGTGAACCTTTCTATTGAACTGTAACCGTTATTCTGAACTGTGGATCTTGAATATCATTTTTAAATTTCACTCCACATCATGTTGGCAATTTGGACATTATTTGAATCTGCACAAAGTAAACTTCTGATACTTATTGTTTATCCTGTTCTTCTGTTCATCATTTGTATCACTGTTATTTGTATTAATCATCAAGAATCAAGCTGTTGTGAATATCTGTGGCCGGGGGCACAAATGTGATATAATTGTTGAACAGATGATATGTTAAAGGCGATATACTAGGTTAAAGGCGATACATCTGTTCGGTGTCTTTTATGGCACGTGGTGAATGTTCTCTTTGGCCCGTAGTGTAAAGATGAACTGTTGGTTGGTATGATTATGACCAAAGGCTGAATCTGGTATAATCATGACCGTTGGTGCTTTATTGAATATCTTTGGCCCGTAGTGCAAAGATGAACTGTTGATTGGTATGATTATTACCAAAGGCTGAATCTGGTATAATCATGACCGTTGGTGTTATATTAAATGCCTTTGGCCCGTAGTGCAAATATGAACTGTTGATCTGCATGATTATGATCAGGAACTGTGAATTTTTATTATCATGACTAATGGTATTTCAGATGATAAAAGTTGATGATATTTTTACAAAAAAAAGAAGCGAGTGGACATTATAGTCTGCATTATTCTTCTAATAGATTGCTCATTCCGCTGCTATTATTGATCTGAACGTTGTTTAAGAATTTAACTACAGTTTTTGATATAAACCTTGTAGTCTATTGTATTCAAAACTCAACTGTTGAAGGCTAATGATAATTTATTCGTCATTATCTTAGTCATGATATTTCTTACTGGGCTATTTGAGCTCACCCTTTCTTTTGTTCCATTACAGGAGATAAAAACGTAACAGGGTCTAGCCGGGGAATGGAGTGAGAGTCTGAGGAATAGCTGTCGTAGTCTTCACGTGTTGTAAAATAGTGTGGCAATAATAGTGAAGACTTAGTTGTGTATTATTATACACTGTATTGTTGTACGTTGTGCTTTGTTGTAATATTTTTGTTGTAGTCTTTTGACGACTCAAGTTTGGGCTGTGTGGGCTCAGATTTGGGGGCGTCACAATTATGAAAAGGCTTTGGAAGATTCATCCATTTGTCTGCCACTTTTGTATGGAAAATTCCTAGGCCTCCAGGTGTTTTCGGTGATCCTTTGCCCTTTATTATTCCTGCTACATCTAGACAGGGATGTTACACTGTCGAAGAACGAGGTCATTGGTGTAGGGTTACGAGGACCTGGATAGATGAAACTCTGTTGACTGCTCTACCAGCCTCTCCTAAAATACAGCTGGAATGGGCTAAACTACTATGTACTCCTAAGTTACATGCATACCTAGAAAGATGGCCTGCTAGTATCCGTCTTACTGATCGCGAGGCTCTCATACGGCCTTCTCCATGTCCTGTCGCTTCGACTTCTCGTCGTCCTCTTTCACAGGCTCGATCTCAAGCCCATTCTTAAACTCCTCCCCAAGTTCCCTCTACTGTCAATGGAGATAGAGTTATGCGCTAGAGAGCGAGGGGACCTATTATCACTCCTACCCACAAAGTTGTGCCTTCTGCCAAATCCACCCCAAGTCCTGTGAGGAATAATGTTGTCAGGCGCATAGCTAATGGTACTACCTTCATATTTAGGCGTCTGACTAGGCATCCACCCAAAGAAGTATCTCCTACTATGCCAATCACAAAGTATCCTCCTAAGAGACGTAGACAACTTGTGATAAACAATACATTACACTTATCTGTTGTTAATTATGCCTTTATCTATTTGTTTGCTGATGTTTTGTCTTGCTTTTCGATTCAGCTTAGTGATGATGATGAGGATGATAAAGATTATTCTCCCCTTGTGTCTGTCTTGTAAGAAAAATAAACCCAAGCCTATCAAGTTTCCTCCAATAGATAACCACCATACCAGTGTCCATTTCAGTCCTACATTATCTGATGCGAGTTCCATTTTAGCGGCTGGCAATACTGTTCTTGCTAAATCGCCGAATACAGTTATTGCTCATGATATGGATATCAGTGCTCCGAGGGAGAATCCTCCAAGTCCAATTGCTGTTACTTCTCCTCCCCCGAGGGATTCTCCCGAATGAGGATTCATTAGGGAGGGTAACTGTCCAAATTCACCGGGCGAGGCGACTCACAACTCCTTTTCTATTGGATATTTGGTATACTTTTTGTTTCTGTCACTATACATCTTGTTTCATTGTTGCTTATTTTTATACTTTTCGCATAATTTCTTGTTTGGTTGCCCATTCTTCGTCTCAGTCCAAACATCTAGATTTCTTGCCTTTACCTTATGAGAACTTTGCTGCCTTCGACGCTCTTCATTCAGATTGTGCAGATTCATTCATGGATGATCTTGGTCTTCCTCCCACTAATTCAGAATTGGCAGGTTAGCCAACAAATCTAGAGATCATGAATCCCATTCCAGATGTCATGATGGCTTCTAAGATAGCTCCTTCTAGAGCTTCCTTCAATCTAAGTGGGAGACTTGTTGCATGGAGAGGTTTTCAGATCACACACTCTAATCAATAGATCCTCGAGCGTCTATTAATTCAGTTCCCGCAGGCTTTGGATGGCTTGATCGTTCATGAGACTTCTTTGGTGACTTTCTTGTTAGATCGCCTAGATAGTTTCATTATTGATATGTCGAATTTCTCCCTTCAGACCTTGCAGAATGTGGAAAGGCTAAATTGCAAGGTCATTGATCTTGCTGCCCTGGATATTGACGTATCCCCTTTTCATGCTAGATTGGACCTCATTACTTGGAATCATCATGTTGCTATACTACAGGCTGAGGTTGACTTTCGACATAGCCACTGTCATTCTTCTTCAGTGAAGCTCTCAGAGATTTATACTACTATATCTGAAGTGAAAGCCAACATCCAAGAATACGAGACTAAGCTTCAAGATTACGAGTTAGTAGCTCAGCATTTTGAGGGAGAACTGAAGGATGACAGTCAGGCTCGTGATGCAGTTATTGCTGCTTTAGAAGCTTTAACCATGCCCCCATTACAATTTGATATAACATGTTCTTTGTCTCACGGCCTTTTGTAACACTTATTTTCCTGTTTTAAAAGAACTCATTTGTCATATTTTTTCAATTATCAAAGTATTTTTATTCATTATGTGTCTTTATTAATTTGACTTGTTACGAATAAATATGGGTCCTCGACTCATAAATCATCCAAATTAATATTCTAAGACAAAACTTTGCATAATATGACACGAATATAATTCACAATCAACTACTTGGGTTTGTATATTCTTAGAAAATATTTGCAAAAGTTTGAGATATATCATTAATAATCAATTGCTTTTTACAAAAAGTATAACGTTTCACGATATTTTGAATTTCAATTCAATCACTTTTAAAAGCAAAGTAACTTGTCTGGTTCGAGGACTTGGTCAGGTTGGGGTGCCTCGATCACTTTTATAGATAAAGTGTAACTTGTCGGGTCCAAGGATTTGGTCAAGTCAGGGTGCCTCGGTCACTTTTTAAAGATAAAGTGTAACTTTTATTTTTTTGATAACTATCTCACGTATAATATCTTTTGACCTAGTTCAAGTTCAAAGGGCTGGAGATAGTATCAGACCCCACACGAGATATTTTGCAATACCCGCTTTCAGAGACTTCTCATACCCAATACGGGCCTTCCCATTTGGGGGAAAATTTGGTGGTTGATGTTCCTCTCATGACTTCATTCACGGTCTTGAGCACCAAGTCCCATACCAAAATCTGTTGAGGTACCACTGTAGTATTGTATTGTCACTGCAGTCGTTCGTGGTATCTTTCTAATTTTTCTTTAGCTTTGTCTCGAAAATCAGCTAAGGTTTCTAGAGCAGCTGGTCAATTCTCTTCCTCAACTAGGCTTCGGAGTTTCATTCTGGCCGAAGGAATTTCTATTTCTACGGGCAAGACAACTTCTTCCCCGTATACTAGGGCATATGGAGACTCTCTTGTAGGCTTCCTCTTCGAAGTTCGGTAGGTCTATAATGCCATTGGCAATTGTTCTGCCCATTCTTTTGGATGATCATCCAGAGTCTTTGCTAGAATTTCAATCAAGGTTTTATTGGTGGCCTCTGCCTGACCATTGCCTTTCGGGTAGTATGGTGACGACTTGTAGTGTTTCATCTTGTATCTGTCCATTAATTTCTTGACATCCCTATTTATGAAGGGTGTCCCGTTATCCGACAATATGACTTTTGGAATCCCGAAACGACAAATGATACGCCCTTCTATAAAATTTGCCACTGTCGGCCCTGTAGCTTTCTTCAAGGAAATTATGAGGATCCGAATTTTCAGAATTTTCTTTAATAAAATTAAATAAGAATTTAATTGATAAAAGTTATCAAGGTTGTTAAATTAATTATTATTTTATGTGATTTAAGGTATGTGATGAGATTTAATTAGTAAATTAATTTCGTGTAGAGATTATGATAAATGGTATTGAATTTAAATAATTAAAAAGTAAATAAATTCTTTAAAGACAATTTATTAAGAATAAGAGAAATTTCTTGAAAAGACAATAAAATTATTATGGAAATGCAGGAATTAGATATGTATATATTTATATATGTATACATTTATATATGTGTGTTATGCTTAATTGATAAAATTATAAATTTCATTAATTATGGCAATAGAATAATTAATGATGAAATTAATCCAGAAATTTATGAAAAGCTAATGAGGAAGTTAGTAAAATTGTAATTATTGATTTTAGATTTTATTGTGAAGAAAATTGAGAAGAAATGTAATTATATAAATTATATAATAATAAATTATATAATTTATATAAGGGAATTAAAATGTTGTATGAAGGAAATTTAATTATATAAATTATATAAGAATAATTATATAATTTATATCAGAAAATTAAATTTATTAAGGATGGAAGAAAATTTTATAAATTGTATTTGTGGAAAATGGAAATAATTAGAAAGGAATAATGTAATTATATAAATTATATAATATTAAATTATATAATTTATATAAGGAAAATTAATGTGAATATTAAAGAAATTGAATAATAAATAAGAAAAATGAATGTTTTAAGTTATTAAAAATTATAATTATGTATAATGGAATTATTATGACTTTTATGAAGAATAATATTTCGGAAACGCGAACATGTTAGTGTAACATGTTGTCCAAGTAACGGAGTGAAAAATTATGAAAAATAATTTTTATATGTTATATGAATTATTTTATGATTTTTGAAAGTATAAATTACCTCATATAATTACATGTATGTCATTATGCGTGTACAAAATTTGTCAAGTAAAGTTCCCAAAAGAGGTATTAATATTACTTATAAATCCTATTATGATTTTTGGTGAATTAAAATAAATATTTTATATATATTATATAAAATATTTATTACATAAAATAATTACGTAATGTATTTAAATTAAACCTTTGCAAGCAATTTTCTTGAAAAATCCAGAAATTTCATGGTTGTGTGAGAGAGTCGGTGGAATTGTGTGATGGTTTTAAAATAGTTAGTTGCTTGTAAGTATAAAAGAAAAGAAAAGGAAGATAAGAAAAGAAAATAAAAAAAAACAAAAACATGATTGTGTTCTTTCTTCTTCTTCCACCAACCGAGCACCATCATCGTGCCACCATCTCCGACCATGCATGCCATAGCCACTAAGAGAGGAGCATAACAAGCTTCATGGGAAGATTTTCAAGCACTTAGAAGGTTGATCGAGAGAGAGTTTTAAGCTATCAATTAAATAATTGGACAACAGACAAGTTCTTCAGTCCTTTAATGTTAATTGTTATTTGTTATGATATGTAAATACTTGTGTAAATGCATATAAATTATGTGTTATGTGATATGTGGTTAACATGACAACTATGTGTACTTTGTGCAATGATGTGGGATATACTGCTATAATAGAAGCACAAGCACATGATGTATGACACAGACTGAGTATGTTAAGGTATGTGCTACGTGAAATATAAACTGTTGAACTTGCTGAGCCGTTGTGCTCATTACTTGTTTAAAATAAACTTTTGCAGGGTAAAGAAATAAGTTTCAGGAATATCGGATTAAGTTTGAGATGAATTGCCTAGAAGGTAGAAAATGCGATTGTTATATTGTTAATATTATAATTCAATGTGAGAAATTTATTAATTTACTGTGATAAATTGTATGTATATATAAGTTGAATCTGGATATGATAGAAGTTCAATTATGAACTGTGATTGATCAGGATAATTGTTACGATAGAAATTATTATATGTTTGATTACGAATGACGCAACAAGGAATATTTGTATGAAAATAAATAACAATAAATTTTAAATGATAAGCTTTATGATACGTGTAAAAGAAAGAAAAAGTTAAGGTTGCGATCCAGGGACTAGGATCTAGATGTAAGGATTTTAAATATCCAATTATTTTAATACAATGATTTGGAAAAAGAAAAATTTATACCGAAAATTTGGGAATTGATGATTTTGAAATTAAATAATGGATAGATTTAGGTGATTAAAGATTTATTAACGGACCGAAATTTGGACGTAAGAAAGATAATGTATCATAAATACAAAATTTAAGGTAAGAATATGGGTCGAATTTCGGGGTCGTTACAGAAACTGCTTCCACCCATTTCGTATACATCTCCGTAGCGGTTAAGATCCATATATGTTTCCTCTTGAATTTGGATGAATAGGGCCTATGAGATTCATTCCCCACGTATGAAAAGGCCAAGGTGTTGTTATAGTTCTCAGTTCTACGGTAGGGGCATGTACTAGATTCCCGTGAATTTGACAAGCATGGCATTTCTTTACGAATTCTAAGCAATCTCCTTCCATCTTTGGCCAGTAGTACCCATAATCTATCAGCTGTTTATACAACTTAGCTCCTCCTTGGTGCTCATCTCTATGCATCTGTTAAATGATAAACCAAGTCATTAGTTTCTCCCAAGCCTAAACACCATAGAGGCTTGCCATTGAATCCCCTTCTATACAACTCTCCCTCTTGCAGGTAAAATCTTTGTGACTTCTTTTGTATTATACTTGCATCCATCTTTTCAGCAGGGAGAATACCATTCTGTAAGAACACCACATACGGAACCCGCCAATCCTCTATGTCATTTATAAAAGCGCACTCTTCTTCCCCAGGGTATTCTTGGCACGAAAGACATCATCGTTGTAATTCCTCTGCCTCTTTCTTCATTTCAGGCCAATAATATCCTTATCACTGCAGTCACCGATACAACCCAATGTCTGACAACCCGCAACTATCTTTGTGTACCTGATGTAATACCCTCTTTGATTCAATCCTTCCTGAACACCTTGCCAAAACTCCATACGTTTCCCGATGATAAAGTATCTCTTTAATGATTCTATACTTTTGAAGTTCTGCCACTGGTATTATCCCCTTTTTCGTTTGTAATTGGTGAGAAATTGGGTACCTACAATCATCTGTCAACTCTTTGGGGAATGATTCCAATACTGTGGTTGGGAGAGTTCTCTTTATCACTTTCACATCCATGTCCTCTCCAGTAACATACACCCATGATGCTACTGTTGCTAAAGCATTAGGCTGCTTGTTTTGTTTTCTTGGCACATACTCGATCACCACCTTCCTAAAGGCCTCCATAACTTTTTGCACTATAGTTCTATAAGGTGCCAAAATTGGCTCTTTAACTGCGAATTGCCCCCGTACTTACTGCACTATCAAGTTGGAATCCCCCCTTACTTTGAGACGATTTGCTCCTAGTTCTCAAGCCGCCATTAATCCCAATATAAATGCCTCATACTCTGCTTCATTGTTTGTGCATGGGAAATCTAACTTGTAGGAAAGGGATACTTCTTTTCCTTTTCCAGTAGTTAACACCACTCCTGCTCCTCCTTTTCCTTCAGTTGATGACCCGTCAAATGCTAAATTCCACCATTTTGAATCTTCATTCACTACATCGAGTAACCCCACTTCTTCTCCAAGAAGATCTTCAGCTGGGGGTTCAAACTTTTCGTTTGGGAATTGAGCAAGTAAATCTACCAAAGCTTGACATCTAATTGTTTTCAGCGTCATACACTTGATGTCATATTCAGAAAGAATCATCATCCACCGTGCAGTCCTCCCTATTAGTGCAGGTCTAGTTAGTAAGTATTTGATTGGATCGATTTTAGTCACAAGTTGAACTTTATGCGCCAAAAAATAGTGTCTTATTTTCTATGCAATAAACATTAACGCCAGACAATGTCGCTCCAACTGTGAATACCGAGTCTCTAGTCCTCTGACTATTCGGCTGATATAGTACACAGGCTTCTCCTCTTTGTCCACTTCTTATGTAATTACTCCACCTATGGACTTCACTGTTGACGTGATGTATAATTGTAATGGGATTCCCCTTTTTGGTACTACCATTGTTTTTGCCGAGGTCAATATCTCTTTCTCTTTTTCAAAGGCTCGTTGTTGTTCTTGCCCCCATTCCCATTTTGCTTTTCCTTTTAGTAACCTCCTTAATGGCTCTGTCATTTCTGCTCATGCTGGCATAAACCTCCTCAAGTAAGAAACCTTTCCTAAAAAGCTCTTCAACTATTTTTGTGTTTTTGGTCGGGGCATCTCTGTGATGGCTTTGGCCTTGCTAGGATCAACCTCTAAGCCTCTATTATGCACGAGGAAACCCAAAAATTTCCCTGTTGTCATTCCAAATGCACACCTTTTTGGGTTCATTTTTAACTTATACTTTCGACACCGTTTGAACACTTTCCTTAAATCCTCCATACGAGTTGTTGCTTTCTTCGACTTTACCACCACATCATCCACGTAATCCTCCACAATGTCGTGAATCATATCATGAAAGATAGCATGCATTGCTCGTTGGTAAGTTGCCCCAACATTTTTCAACCCAAATGGCATTACAACATAATAGAAATTCCCAAAAGGTGTTCAAAAGGTTGTCATCACAGCATCTTCTACCGACATTTTTATTTTGATTGAACCACACAAACCCATCCATGAATGACATCATTTCATGATTTGTAGTTGCATCCACCAATGTATCTATGGTGGGTAACAAGTATATATCTTTTGGACATGCCTTGTTCAAATCTCTAAAATCCACACATATACGCAATTGTCCATTAGACTTCTTCACTGGTACAATGCTAGACAACCAAATTGGATGTTGTATTGGTTTAATGAATCCCACATCTAATAACTTTCTGATCTCTTCCTTAATCTGTGTTTCTACTTTAGGGGTATAATTTCGAGGTGTTTGCTTTACTGGTTTTACTCCCGAACTTATATTCAGTCCATGCTTTACTAATTTTGCATCAATCCCTGGCACCTCATCATAACTCCAAGCAAACACATTTCTGTATTCTCACAGCAGCTTGATTAATTCTTCTTTCTGATCAGCATCTAATTCCTTATTAACCTGGATCGGCCTCGTTATCCCTTCCTCGCTTG
Organism: Hedera helix; assembly: GCA_947179155.2. Classification (NCBI taxonomy): domain Eukaryota; kingdom Viridiplantae; phylum Streptophyta; class Magnoliopsida; order Apiales; family Araliaceae; genus Hedera; species Hedera helix. Next base: position 41,734,298 of record OX359264.1, on the reverse strand, counting down.
ATAATTTTATTTCTTCCAATTCATTCTGTTGGGGCCTAGGTCGATCCTCAAAGCATTCTGGAGCTATCTCCACATTTTGCTGTACTAATTCTGCTTTCTCACTGCTGCTGGAGTGGGGGACTCCTCTTGAGTCCTCGGGCCTGAGTATACCCTCAGATTCATCCCCCTCGCCCCCTCATAAGCGAAACAAAATTTTCCCATCGGGTCTTACAACCCTTTTCCAGCTTGCATTTTCCTCATCCTTATTCTTGGTCCCTATTAGCTTTTAATTTTCACTTTCTTCTCGCTTAGCGTTAATTATATTTCTGACATCATCGGGACTTAATTCCTTTTTCCTTTGCTCTTTTCGTTCGTTCTCCAAGTCTACCACTATTGACTGTTTTCCCTTGGAGTTCTCATCCCATTCTGTATTCATCCTCTTCTTTTCTTTATTTTCAATCACGAACTTATCGGCCTGTACATCTTCCCAACTTGCTAACTTCAAAAGGTCGGTTTTAGCAATAGTATTTTCTCCTTCTTCAACAACATCATCAAACAAAAGTTGCCTCAATAATGTGTGCTTCCTCCGGTGCGAAGGGGTTTTTTTGTTGCCCGGTACTCAAACCTCTTTCCCTTTTCATATAACCTTTATAGATTGATGAAATACTGAAGGCACAACCCCATAATCGTTCTGCCATGCCCTTCCTAACAACACATGATAAGCAGCATCTATCTCCGCCACATGAAACATCACGGGTCCTCTCATCTTCCCTATCTGCATGTCCACCCGGATATGGCCATGGGTCCTAGTACACTGGCTTGCGAACCCTGTGATGCTTGTTTTGTCTGTGATGAGCTTCTTTTCTGACAATCCCAATAACTTGAAAACACTATAGGGCGTGATATTCACAGACACCCCATTGTTAACAAATGCCCTTCTTACTTCCATGCCATTAATAACTACTGTCACATACAATGGTCTATTATGCAGATACTTTACTTCCCTATTTGCCTTGGAGAAGGAAATTGTTTCCTCTTCTTGCTCTAATATTTTGCCAAAACTTTTGTTCACTACCGTACACGTCTCTTGTGTCTCTGCAACTTTGATTAACGCCTTGGTTGCCTCAATCCTCGCTTCCTTGGACAACCCAATCTGATTAAAAAAGTTTCTAAACGTTACTCCATTCATTAATGCTGTCACTTGCATCCCTAGCTTAAGAACCTCCAACTCTTCTGGTACTTCCTCACTTTCCGTCATCGCAAATTCTCTAACTCCTGATGTTCCGACATGAATAATAGTGTTACATGTCTTTTTGCCTTTATGGTTGGGTAGTGGCTTATCATGTACACTGCTTCTTTGACCTAACTCAATCTCTCTCGCTGCTAGTTTCTCATGGTAAATTCTTCTCAAATTGTAACAATCCATAGTAGGGTGCCCCACGTATTTGTGGTAGACACAAAAATTTGGATTTTTCTTCATCTCTTCAGTTATTGGAAATCGAGCTTTTGGTGGCTTGACCACCCCGCTCTCTACCCACTGTTCATACAGGCTTCTAAATGCCTTCTCACTGTAAGTAATTACTCCTGGAATAGGTAATCCCAAGTACTTGTTTCCTGGTTTTTCCTTTCTTCCATCATCCTTCTCTATCTTCTCCTTCTTGCCCCCTTGTGGCTTTGACTGAGAATCTGCCAAAGCCACAGTTGTCGTTCGTTTTCCCCTCCATGTAGCAGTTAGATGATTCACCGATACTGTAACAATTCCTCCGATATCTTGTGCGAAGGTAGATGCGTTGTAAATGAATCACAAGCCTTAGTAATCAGGTGGGGCTTGAAGGTATCCATTGCACCATTGTTGCATATACTTACTAGGTTCTTTTCTTTGATCGGCTCCATACACTTCTGCGCTTGAGCCCGAAATCTATCGACATAATCAGTCAATTCTTCATTCTGTTTCTGCTAAATCCTCATCAGTTCCACAATTGTCACATGTTTCTGAATATAAAAGAACTTGAAAAACTGAAGCTTCTTATCATCCCAATCTCTGACCGACCCTTTCTCCAAATTATAATACCAACTGAATGCACCATCAGTAAGCATTTTATTAAACTCCCTCAATAAAAGATTATGATTGCTTACTTCATCAATTCCCAACCACAGGGACATTGATTCCACGAATCGTGCAATATGTTCCCTTGCATTTCCTTTTTCTCCACTATACTTGGGGAATTGTGGGGGATGCTCGATATACCCCGCGAGATACAGCTGCTTTCTTACATACACTGGATATGGTGGGGTAAAATCCAACTCTGTAGGTTTAGACGCCTGCTTCTTCATTTGATTAATCAGATCCATCATATCTTCCTTTGTCACATATTGACCCGTCCCTGTTGCTTTCTGGGACACGGGTGTAGATTGATTCATCTGGAGTACGAAAATAGGTTGATGCACACTTGCATCTGGCTGTAAGTTCGAAACAAGAGTTATAGGTGGAATAGTAGACATATGTGGTTGTATGAATGATTGTGGGTTGATTGGTACAATAGTTTGTTGTGTGGGACTTACTTCTACCCTTTTCTGCATTCCTTCACCACTATTTTGGGCTTCAAGGTTTATCACGGGTATCGGTTGGGTTTCTATCCCAGAGCTCACATTATGGTGGTTCTTGTTGCTATCATCTTTTTCCGTTGACTGATTCTGACGCGAACTTCCTAAAAGCATTGCTTTTAAGGCAGGAATTTGCATAATCTATTGTCTAAAATTGGTCATCTCCTCTCGTTGTTTTTGCATATCCAACATCATGTTCATAATCAACACCTGTCATTCTCACGCTTCCTTCAGTGCCCTTAACATTTCCATTTGCACACCCATTGTCACTGTATGTTCCCCTGAAGCCTCTTCATTTGGCCTTTTACCACTTCATTGCACGTTGTCAATCTATCTTTGCTCAGCCATTGGAGAAGTAAAACTATTGTCTAATGCTTCCTCAACAATCGGTTAATCAAAATCCACCTGTCTTTCCGCAAACTCTGGTGAAGTAATACTTGTTGTTTGCGAAATTCTTCCTGTAGCTCTCCCACTCTAAGTCATGGGCATACCCTTCACAAATTTTCACCTCCCCAGCGGAGTCGCCAAAATAATGTAAGCACAGAAATTGTGTACATTGCTACGATTAGGGTTCGTAATTATGGTGGAGGCGAAAAATCCGCAAAAGATACAGAATTGTTGAAAGATTGGAGATGAGAGAAAGACCGGTGAGCAACTACCAAAGCAACACGTGGCAGAACTCTCAGGATCACGGCGTAAACGCTGGTGTCTGAGAGTTGTGATAGGTGTTTCGAGTGAACTTAAGATAGGCAAGTCAACACTTTCGTTCACTCGATGATAAGTCAATCACAAATTCTCAATTCCTTCCAACTTATTTCTTGTTGAGAGAGAGAGAGAGAGAGAGTTTCGAAGGCTAGAATTCTTCTAAACCCAAAAGTCCTCTTGACTTGTCAAGTGATGGGGTATTTTTAGGGTCCATGACATGTGTCAGGCACATGTCAGAAGGAAAAATTCCAGAAATACCCTTAATGATAAGAAAATTCCTAAAATAACCCTGGTTACCCAAGTAATGCCCAAATCATCCAATTCTTCTAGCCACCAATCTAATTCCTTAACCGATTCTCAATCACAAGTTGTTCTCATGAGTCTTTTGCCTTGGGACTCATGACAACACCTCTTAAATTCTATTTTTTAAGTTGCATAATTTTAAGTCAAAAGATCAAATTAAAAAAACACTTTTATTGTCAAAGAAAGCAAACGAAACGTATCATGGAGCGAGACGGGACCACCCCCAAAAGGGGGCCCACTCTAGGGGGGCGAACCCTAAGGGGACGAACCCTAGGAAAAAACATTCCGTCTTTTTCGGTTCTTATTTGTTCGTTGTCCGTTATTTTTTATCCGTTATTTTTTTGTTTTAAGTCATTTAATATGAATCCTAATTTTTGTTCATGGGCTCACAGGTATTAATGAAATTTCTTTTTGCCTAAAAAAAGAAGATAAATTTGAGGCATGTTCAGTTCATAGTAAGGAACAGTTGTACCTTATCAATCTAAAACCTTTTAGATTTAAAAATAAAAAATAAATGTTATTTGATGTTTCAAAATTGATAACTGAAGCACAATAATACCGTTGCAGTGCAGTGCGATCAATTTTGCATTTTAATCAAATTATCAGTTAATTATCTACATGACAACTTGGCATGCAACCAGTTATCAATCAGACAGTTATTTTTGTTTGCAATCAGAAAAAAATTAACGTCCTGAAGTTGCGTTTATGGAATAAATGTCTCCAATGTAAATTCTTCGTACATGATGATATCATGCATGCAAGTTTCTAACAACTCCCTCCGGATTTAAGAAACTATGCTAGTAGCTTTGGGCAAAAGCCGAACATTTTCTCCTCATTCTTTGTTTATAATTCTCAATTTCCTCAAAGAAAAATCGGAACTACATTTCCCCTTGCTTTGGCATATATATATATCTATTCCAGCATATTGATCTGACACCATACATATAAAGATCTAATGGTGTAAGAGAAAAAAAATTTACCCTAGCCGCTACTCTTTACTAGCGGCTAGTAATATATATCTTTTTTGTTTGTCTAGCCATTATTCTTACAAGCGGCTAGTCAAAATGACGACGTTTTGATTTGGATCAACCGCTACTCTTACTAGTAGCTAGTCAAAACGACGACGTTTTTTGTTTTTTCCCAACCGCTTCTCTTACTAATAACATGAAAAAACAACGATTTTTTTTGCTTTATTTCACCAAATAATTAATATATCCCAATGTTATTTTACAACAGAATTCACTCTACTACATAGACCTGGCAAAAGGGCCCGGGGCCCGCGGGCCGGGCCGGCCCAAAAAAAACGGGCTTTGGGCCTTAAAAATATAGCCCAAAAAAAGCTGGGCCATTTTTGGCCCGGCCCGGCCCGCGGGTTAATTTTTTATTTATTTTTTATTTATATTGCTTGATATTGTTGACCAAAAAAAAATAACTTAGAAAATGAATCAAATAGAGAATTATGAAGAATATAAAAAATAATGTGTTATAATTGTAAATAATTAGTGTTAATATTTATTCCAAATATAAAAAGTTAATCAGTTATGTATGTTTTTTCGTGAGTTAGAAAAAGAAATCATGACACACATGAAGAATATTTTGTGTCTTACTTAATATTTTTAATTATAAGTCATAATAAAAAAAAAATTTTAAAAAAAAAAAAACACAAAAAACCCGCGGGCCGGCCCGGCCCGAACGGGCCACGGGCCAAAGGTTATGCAGCCCGCAAAAAATCGGGCCGTTTTTGGCCCAGCCCGCCAAAAAACTGGGCCGGGCCGGCCTGGCCCGCCCCGCCCGTTTGCCAGGTCTACTACTACACTTTAAAAACTATACCTTGTTTGCGAAAGAAACCAAATTCTGGTTACAAAAGACCCAGACTTGATAGCATAAAAATCAATAATAATTTTATAATTTGAACAAAGAGAGTATAAATCAAAGAATTCAACTTTCAGGACTTGACAGCATGCTAGGGTGTGTTTCATAGAACTTTTTTTTTTTTAATATGCATAGCGCATGTTAATTAATAATCATAGTAATTGGTATATGTTATCATATATGATTCATGAGTCATGGTCATTCAATTCTTTAAGTTATTATTTGCAAACCAAATGGCCCCAAGTAATTTGTACAAAGGGTGCTAAACATTCTCGTCATTTTGTTTATTTTTTTATTTTATATATTTTTAAAATCAACTAATTAAGACTACATTAGATAATACTCCCTCCGTCTGATTGTACCTGTGCCCGTTGATCTTTTATGATCAAATTAATTAATTTTAAGATTAATAATTAAATAAACATATTAAAAATTTTGAAATGAAATAAGTTGACTTTGATAGCATATTTGATTTATTTTTTTATGATAATAATTTTGTGCTTGTAGATAATAAACTTAATAATAAATTTTGACTGCAAATATGATCAACTTGATTATAAAAAGTAAATTAAAATAAATAAAACTGAATCAAAGGAAAATTCGGTATTTGTGCATCGTTGCAACGCAACAAAATGATTTTCTTTTATCATGTTAAGAAATACTAATACAAAGTTACCCAATATTTATTTAGACGAGACAAATGGAAGTATCAATACTAAAAACATTGAACAAGAAATCAGCACGCCAAGTATTAAAATTCAAACTATAAATCAAATTAAAAGTATAAACATGCATAGAATTTAAGGAATTAAGTAGTTGTAGGGAAATAAAATAGAACAAAAAAAAATAGAAAGACAGATACAAATAACAACTGAAGTTGGTGCCAACTAAGTAAATATTCCAAGAAGCTGCCCCTAAATCCCTAATCTTCTCTCTCCTACCCAAATTCAGTTAACAATTTTTTTAGATCTTTTGTCCATTTTCTCATCTCATCCGTTGTCTCATCTCATATATTGCTGACAAATAATGGCTAGTTATTTATTGGAAAAAATTAACTATAATTAAATTACGCTATTAAAAAAATTAACTATAATTACATTACACTATTGAAAATTAACTATATTTACGTTACGCTCGGCAGTAATACATAATATATAACATGAAATGAGAGAAAGGATGCAATAGAGGTAGTTGTGATTAATTTTCTGCTGACCAGGTGGCTAGTTATTTTGTTTCTTTCTGTCTCTTTGATTTGCTCTTAGATTCTTTACATGTACAAAATCTACAACTAGATTTGCAGAAGCTCAATTTAGGGTCAGGAGTAGTAGAGGAAAATATGCTCGTAGGCAGGCGGGCGTGCTAGCTAGGAGAAAAAGTCTTCTAATACAAGCAAGGAGCTAGAGATCAGATATATTCTGCAAAAGGGTCAAAGACTTGTACAATTATACAAGTCATTTTCCCACATTAAATGCCGCCTCGTATTAAAATTTTGTAAATCAAGTCACGTTTAAATAAAGAACTTAACAAAAACTTAATGGACTTTGTGATATTCGCAGGTTTTTTTTTATTATTATATTTTTATAAAATGTAGATTCACTTACTATTTAAATGAGAGAATTCTTATAAAAAAAAGAAGTTAAATATACTTTGTAGAAATATCAATTTTCGTAATATAGTGAGTTTTGTGATAAGCATCTTTCATTTTATAGAATATTAAATTCAACATTGATTTGTTATTTGTAAAATAATGTGTGCACAGATGATTCACCGAGTACGCACAAGGATGGCGCAGGCATAATAATAATAATAATAATAATATGGGAGCATGAAATTCGCATCCATACATGATAATAATAATACATTTAAAATTATGGGAGCATGAAATTCGCCTCCAAACATGACATAATGTGATATGTAACAACATTAAATCTTGGATACTAGGCTACTCGTACTCGACTTTTTATTGCAATAAGTATGCAAAACCCTTGAGTTGTTTCCTTCTAAGAAGCAATCACTCCGTAATCGCTAATAATGGGGAGTCCATATATAACACCATTGTTGAGGTGTGATTTCTTTGGGCTTTGAACTTATCTCTTTGGGTCGGGGTTCCTTTCTTTGCCTGAGGTTTGGGCCGGGTCAGACTTCTTTCCTTCTTATTGGGCCCTAGGTCCGAGGTCATAGATCTTTTCTTCTTAAGGCGGTTGATAGGACGTTTGGGCCATTTTTTTCCACTTTGACGGACTGATACAGGGAACAACCCATGCTAGTATCTTCCCTCAACGGACCAAGTGGAACAGGTGGAAGAGGACGTCACGTTTACACTCATGAGGGTATAACTTGACGTCTTACGATGCATGGATGAAATATATACTATTAACTTCGCCATTACAAAGGTAATTCATCTTTTGACATTACAAACATTAAGCTATCAAACTTCTGAGAGATTCCAGCTAACACTAAAAGTCCTTCATTGTGACGTTATTCCCTTGAACTTACTCTTACACCGGAGCATCTCCGGACGGTCCAAGCCACGACTGTCTTGTGAGGTGGTAACGGTTTGTTACGTGTGCAGGTATCTTGCTGACGGGTGATCACGGCAAGAGGAAAAATTAGACGTCAAAAACCATATAATTAAGAGACCAAAAAGTCATCTTATATAAGCGTAAAAGATAGTTAACAATATTGCTGAATAAATTCAATGACACGATTTATCAATAACTATATGTTTTGATGTCGAGCAAACACAATGACACAATTCATCAACAATTGCAAGTTTAGGACCAACTCGCACTACAAGAATAAAGGCTTTGAGCGGTTGCCTATCAGCGACGTTAATAGTAACTGTCGACGGTCGCTGAAACTTTTAGCGATAGAATACATAGTCGATCGCTGACTTTTGGTTGCTAATACCCATTATTAGTAACGATCGCCGACTTTTGGTTGCTAATACCCATTATTAGTAACGGACACGACGATCAGTGATACTTTCGGTCACTATATAAGCCTTTTTCTTGTATTGTCATCACAAAAATATGGCTGTGTTTTTTGGCATATATGCAATTTTTTATACCAAAAATATGAAGACTAAATTATTTGAATCATATAAAAGAGACATATAGATAAAATCTTGAGAAGATAAATTTATGAGACCTACCCTTCTTATTTTCTATGTTTTTTTTTGTTGTTGTTTTCTAGTTGCCTATAGTAGGTCAAAAAGGTTTGTAGGACTCCTGTTACCGTAATCGCCACATTTTGAACAAGGTGATTTTGATTAGTCTTTGATATGATCTATGAGAAGTATACGAATGATATTCTTTTAGTTCCAAAATTTAAAAAAAAAAAAGAGTACACACACACACACATTTATATATATATATATATATATATATATATATATATATATATTAGTTTGTTCTAAAATTAGGCTTGAATTTCTAATTTTTTAAATTATAACGTGATATAAAATACCTAACATTTAATTCTTTATATTTTCTATAAATTAAATATTATTATATATATATTTTTTAAAAGGACACTTTTCTAAAAACATTCGTTTAAGACATGTATGTCTAATTTTTAAATGAGTATATTGGATAAGACTATCAATTGTCAAAGGAAAAACTGAATTTGATTTTTCTCCTTTTACTTTTTCCCTTGATCGATAACAATTAGAATTTCATTAGAGTCCCCTCTCTGAAGTCTAGATCTCTATAGTCTAAACAATTAGTTCATGTTGGTGGAAAACAAACCATTAAACTTTTAGAAGATTAGGAATTTCATCTAACTGGAATCAGTTACACTATTAATTAAACAAAAAATGGAAAATGATCATGTACACTGTATTGGTATAAAATAGAACTACAAGAAAATGGTCTATCAGCGACCGCTTATTAGCGACCGAATTCCGTCGCTAATGGCCATCAGCGACCGCATTCGGTCGCTGATATCCGTCGCCTATAGTTTGGTCGCTAACATTCATATCAGCGACGGACAATAGCGATCGAACTTTCAGCGACTGAAAATGACGACCGACTCAGTCTCTAAGCTGAGTCATCACACGTGACAACATTCGCCACGTGTAGCGACCGCTAATAGCGACCGAATAAACAGCGACCGATATCAGCGACTGATGAGATGATTATCAGCGACCGGATTTTGAGACGAACAATGACCGGGTAGTAGCGACAGGTTATTAGCGACTGCTATTAGCGACCGAATTCAGTCGCTGATTATTCTTTTCAGAAAAAAGATTTTTTTTGTTTTTTTGATTCCCAAAAATTTCTTTACCTGTCAAACACATCCCAACACAGCACAATATATATATAAACGATCTAATTGAGATCTCTAACCAAATATCAAATTCTAACCAAATGAAATAATATACATTTCAAATAAATATAAAACCAAAATCTAATCAAATCTTAGTATATAAATATATACAATAGGATAAAAATTTAACTGTTCATGTGTAACACAATAGAATGAATAAAATAAAAAAGCTAAGAACGATATGTAGTTCGCCAAGCTTCATCGATTTAACTAACTGCCACGTTCCTGTAACAAAAAAAGAAACACGTTCAAGATAGTATTATTGACTGATTAATTTTGGTGCATTAAGTAATAATATTACCTCGTCTTGGTCAGTCTCCTCATCCTGGTCCGGCTGACTTGCTGCTGTCGCCACCGCATTCGCTAATGAATCAGGGCTCAACGCTTTCAAATGATCTTGCAGTTGACGCATATATGGTTGTAACACAGTCCGTAGCATTATGTGGTGTCGGATTGTATGATGCTTGGGTAGACTGGCTACCAGAGCTGCAAGAGGCAGTAATATTCGGCCGTCTTCGCTGCCATTGGCCCTTAACAAAGTTTTTTTTGACAACCGACGCCCTTTCCCACAACTCTTGATCAATCGGCGGGCGACCACTACCAGGGGGATACCGCTCATCCATTAGTTGGTTGTAAGTGTCCTGTAATTAAGTAATATATTGAATAGTTAAATGTAACGTCAAAATTAATGTATAAACATGTAACGTTAAAAAAACTTAATTACCTGTATCTGTATAGCATCAGGCAGACCATCACGAGCGGCCGCGTACACATCCAACCAATTGATAGTCTGACCTCTGGACCTACTAGATGACTACAAATATGACAAGTGTATAAATATATTAGTCATGCAAATAAATACTAAATAAATTATCGTAAATATGAAGAAAGTAAATTTGACGAACTCTGTACCTCCCTATCCATGAAATGTTGCGTCTGTGATATACTACCGCCTTTGTATGTACCCTTTGCCTTTTCCCCTTCAGTTACACCTGCGGATATGTTCCTGGCAGCAATCCTCCATTTCTTCGCCCATTTATCACTCTGTCACTACTGGCACATCTCAACCCATATATCACGCGAGCACCACCACGGGTTGTACTCATCTAACTACGGTCTGAATATAAATCCATAATAGTATGGTACCTATTTTGACAAGATGTTTTGTATTCATTAAATCTACTTATTAAAAATGTATAGGTATAATGCATGTTTCCTACCTAAATACATCTCCACCCTTATTACACCGGTCAGGCTTCTATCCCATTCTTGTATATGAGTCCCACTAATGTCAACAACTTAAACAAATGCATGTGTTTGTTCTAAAGAAATTTCGGCAGCATCTACCATCGGTCTCCAAGTATACAAAATAAACTATGATTTACACAATCTAAGTATGCACCCGGAGAACAATAGAAGATAAACAAACCAAAATTTCTTTAGAACAAACAGATAAATTCGCTTAACTCATTGACACCGGTCTAAGTGGGAGCGAAACATACAAGAATAGTCCCAAAACGGGGACTATTCAAGATTCATTCATAATGAGTGAATCTTGAACGGGTTTCTAAGTTGCTCATATTTTTTTATATTATTTTTATATATATTATCTTATTTTTATTTATTTTATAATATTATTTTGAATAATATTATATTATATTTCTTTATTTTATATTAATTTGAATGATATTATATTATATTATTTTAATAATATATTATTTTTTATTACTTTGTATTATTTATCTTTATTATATTTTTTGGTATTATTTTATACTATATTATATTTATTTATATTATAATATTATTTTGTATAATTTTGAATGATATTATATTATATTATTTTTATATATATTATATTATATTATTTTATATTAATTTGAATGCTATTATATTATATTATAGTATGTTTTTTATATTACTTTTCTCTATTATATTTGTTTGTATTATTTTATATTATATTATATTTATTTATTTAATAATATTATTTTGTATTATTTTAAATGATATTATATTATTTTTCTATATATTATAATATATTATATTATTTTTATTTATTTTATAATATTATTTTGAATGATATTATATTTCTTTATTTTATATTAATTTGAATGATAATATATTATATTTGTTATATTATTTTGTATTATGTTTCTCCATTATATTTGTTTGTATTATTTTATATTATACTATATTTATTTATTCCATAATATAATTTTGTATAATTTTGAATTATATTATATTATATTATTTTTATATATTATATCATTTTATACTAATTTGAATGATATTATATTATATTATATTATGTTTATTATATTATTTTTCTTTATTATAATTTTTTTATTTATTTTATGTTATATTATATTTATTTATTTCATAATATTATTTTATTTATTTTGTAATATTATTTTATATTAATTTGAATGATATTATATTACATTATTTTGTATTATATTATATTTATTTATTTCATAATATTATTTTATTTATTTTGTAACATTATTTTATATTAATTTGAATGATATTATATTATATTATTTTGTATTATGAAGACAAATAGTAGTGCATAATATTATCATGTGAGGACAAATAATAATGCATAGTATTTTTACAATTTTTAATAATGACAAAATGAGGACAAATAGTAGTGCATAATATTATCACATGAATTATATTAGCTAAATCAAACATATTGCATATCGAAAAATGTATAAATATTATACAGTTTACCTTTTTCGGTAGGGGTGGCGTCCGGCGAGGCGACGTCCGGCGAGGCGGTGGCGTCCGACAGGGGTGGCATCCGGCAGCGGAGGGCGGTTCCGGCAAGGGAAGGGGGGCGGTCGACGAGGCTGTCACGGTGGCGTCCTCTCTCCTCTCGATCTCTCTAGCTTCTTCCTTCTTCTTTCTCCCTTTCTCTTTCTCTTTCTGTTTATGGTTTCTTTCTCTTTCTCTTTCTCTTTCTGCTTCTGCGTTTCCCGTGCAGCGGATATTAGGTCTGAACATAACAGCGACCGCTTTCAGTCGCTATTTTTTTTAATGCGTTGACACTTTTAGCGACCGCATATTCGGTTGCTAATAGATTAGCGACCGCTTCAGCGACCGATATCGGTGGCTAATTATGGCGCCAAAATTTTCGGGCTTTTTTGGTGGCATATTTGGTATTTGCGACCGATAATTGCGACTGTAAGCGATCGCTATTAGTGTTAGCGACGACCTTCATAATCGGTCGCTGAAAGCGATCGTTAAAATTTAGTATTAGCGACGGATTTTGTGGTCGCTGATGTACATTTTTCTTGTAGTAATAATAATGGGTGAATTTCTTATTTATTCTCTTTTATCTCATCGATTCATTTACGTTGATATTTAATATTAATATAAATTTATCTTCAATATAACTACATTCATAAATAATTAATAACGACTAAAGAATGGTCACCAACCAAATTTTATGGGTTATATTTTGTGCATACTCAGTTTTTCATATTTTGATTGTCCAGATTACTGACTATAGCGAATTTCAAGCTCCCTCAAGCCTTTTCATGTTTCAAGCGGTTGATTTTTTGTACAATTTATTTGAAAATACTATACAAATGAGTTGCATTTGAAATAGAATATATAATATTGATATAATAAGGGCTGCTGAAATACAAATAAAACTTCATAAATTAACTGTCTGAAAAAACTTTCCAATTTTCTCATAAATACACGCGCGAGCATAAACGGCCTGAAGCAAGGCAAGTGGGTGAGTGTTTCCTCCCAATATGAATGAATGAATGAATATTATTCAGAGCAGCAAGCAGCACATAAATGTGTTTACATCTTCACCTTGCCCATAACACAAACCACAAACTCTACGGAGAAAAAATAGCCTTGAACCAAATCTTTCCTTTACCCTCACGCCTCCATTGAACCCCCTCAATCTTTCTCTCTCTAAGTTTCTCTCTCTCCATATATATATATATATATATATATATATATATATATATATATATATAAGTTTCTCTCTCTCTCTAAGTTTCTCTCTCTCCATATATATATATATATATATATATATATATATATATAAGTTTCTCTCTCTCTCTAAGTTTCTCTCTCTCCATATATATATATATATATATATATATATATATATATATATATATTACATTTTATGCATTTAAAATTCTTCATAAATAAACTCGGATTCCTCCCCTTCATTTATTTACCACAACCCATTTTAATTCATTCACCAAATTCACACGTACGCCATTCCTTTAAATCCCCACTTGATGCATCACACTCTTCCTCAGAAAAACCGAGTGAAAAAACAGAGCTTTACAGAGTGAAAAAACACAGCAATATTTACTTTTCTTTTCCCTCCTGTTTTCCTTTCTCTTTTCTTGATAATGGGTTCTTTACAAGAAGAAGAAACAAATAAGCCAAATGGTGTTTGGGTCCAAGGACCTATCATAGTTGGTGCAGGGCCATCTGGTCTAGCAGCCTCAGCTTGCCTTAAAGAAAATGGAATTCCATCTTTAATTCTTGAACGAAGTGATTGCGTAGCTTCTTTATGGCAACAAAGAACTTATGATCGCCTTAAACTCCACATTCCTAGACAGTTTTGTGAGCTTCCATTACTTGGGTACCCTGTAGATTTCCCAAAATACCCATCCAAACATAAGTTTATTTCATACATGAATGCTTATGCTAAGCACTTTTCAATTGCGCCAAGGTTTAATCAAGTGGTGGAAAGGGCTGAATTTGATCATTTGAGTGGTGGGTTTTGGAGAGTGAAGACTCAGGATTGTGAGTACATTTCCCGGTGGCTTATTGTTGCCACCGGAGAAAATGCAGAGCCGGTGATCCCTGAGATTCCGGGGATTGAGAGGTTTAATGGTCTTGTGGTGCATACAAGTGGGTATAAATCTGGTTTGGGGTTTAGCAAGCAAAGGGTTTTGGTTGTTGGGTGTGGAAATTCTGGTATGGAAGTTAGTTTAGACCTTTGTAGACACAATGCTATTCCTCATTTGGTTGTTAGAAACTCCGTAAGTCCATCAAAATCTTTCTTCAGCGTTCTCGCTCTCTCTCTCTCTCTATCTCTCTCTCTCTCTCTCTCTCTATATATATATATATATGGTTATGTTCGGTAACTAACATTTATAGGGTTTCAGTGGTACGTTTATATTGTAGCGATTAGCGTTTAGTGTTTTTTTATTTTATTTTTTGCTAAATACTAGCATTTTACGTTACAAATTAAATAAATTACTTTTAGAATAAAATTTTTAAACTTTTTGTGAACAAAAAAGATTTTCAAATACACACTAAATCACTATATGTATATGGTCAAAATTTGAACTTCGGTCAAATTTCTTGATGTGGATATCTTGGAAAATTAATGATTTTGGTAAGTCCAATCAAACAGTTGGGATTTTGGCATAATTTTAAATTTGGGTATTTTTGGTATGTTTGAATCATGTAGCTATAGTAAATTCTTGGAGTTTTATTGATATGGGAATTTTGGGGTTTTGCCTAACTTTGTTTTTATCTGATTTAATAATTCAGGTTCATGTTCTACCTAGGGAAATGTTTGGCTGGTCTACATTTGGCATAGCTATGGCACTTCTCAAGTGGCTACCTCTAAGACTAGTAGACAAGTTACTCCTATTAATGTCTAACTTCACACTTGGCAATACAGAGAGGTTAGGTCTGCGAAGGCCAAAAACCGGTCCGATTGAGCTAAAAAACACCACCGGAAAGACACCGGTGCTCGATGGAGGAGCATTGTCACAAATAAAATCCGGTAAAATCAAGGTAAGTTATAACAATAAGCCAAACACGCCCTTAAATTGTTAAGTGTGTAGAGATTTTTCAGGCTAATTTTGTTGATGTTTTTGCAGTTAATGGTAGGAGTTAAAGAGATAACAAGAAATGGGGCCAAATTTATGGATGGCCAAGAGAAAGAGTTTGATTCTGTAGTGTTGGCAACAGGCTATAAGAGCAATGTGCCTTTTTGGCTTAAGGTATGCTTGAGGAACTCAATTGAATGTTGATACTAAGTACTTCAAACTGTACAGTTCATTTACGCAGTCTATAAAAATGAGTATAGCAAAAAATTACGTTTTAAATGACTTTTAATACACAAGTTTTATGCGGCAACAAATTTTAGTTATGCATATACAATGCATTTCTATAAAACGGACCAATTTGAACTGTGTTAAATCAGAATCTGTTTATTTCTTTTGATTTTTAGTGTTACTTATTATCAATCTCAATTCGCTTTCTAATCTTACACTACAAAACGTTTCTTATGCAATGTTTGCTGCTGGCCCTGAACACAAAAAGTGAAAATCTGATGCCATTTGTTTGGATTATCTCCTGCTTCTGAACAATAATTTTCAAAACATTTTTTTGGTTGACGATGTGTAACTATCATATAATATTCTATTTTTTTATGTGGAAAAAAAAATCTTGGAAGTGTTCCTTTTGCTCCATAGAGACAGAATCCAAATTGGAGTTATCAGGGAGGCATTATTAGGGCCTGTTTGGAGAATCATGAAATATTCTTACTTTATCTGTTAGCCCTGTTAATTTGTCACTTCTGTCTTGGCTTGTTCAAACTCCAAACATATATAAGGTGCTTAATTTACTAGCAATAAGGAGTATTATGTTTTTCTCTTTTCTTTATTTAATTCAATAAGTAAGCAATATTCCTAGTCTGCTATTAAGTGACATACAAATGCCACAACACAAAATGTTAAAGAGTGCAATTGGCACCTAGCATGCTATATTTCAAATTATAGACCATTGTGGTACATGCCCTAGTAACTAAATAAATTAGGTAGACATAATGAATTCACATCTTGTACCGACTTTTGTCTTTTGTCTCATCGGTTTTTTCATCTCATGTATTAGTGTCACATAATTTTTATTCACTTACAAATTTAACTATCACGCATGACGTCTACACAAAAAATGAGACGGTGAATAAGATAGTAAATTTAGATTCTGAAATAATATGCCATTAATGACAATCTAACTCAATGGAGAGTAATGGATATAGACCTACCACGCTATTGTCCCAACTCCCAAAGGGGGAGTCCCGGAGCAGTTGTCCCAGCCACGGCGAATCCTAGAGGAATTTCGTTCTATAGGGACTCCCTGGCATTAGAGGTCACAAAAATTGGAACTTTGAAAAAGGAAAGAAAAAAAGAAAGCAAAATATTTTAACCTTTCCTTTTTTATAAGTTTTTCCTTCTAAATGGGAAAATGCATCAACTCTTAGATAAGTTACTTGTTGAGTCACTATAACTTGTGCTTATGAATATTCTTTGATGGAATGCAGGGTTGTGATTTCTTTACGGAAGAGGGTATGCCGAGAACAAAATTTCCAAATGGTTGGAAAGGAGAGAGAGGATTGTATACAGTGGGATTCACCAGAAGAGGCCTCCTTGGGACTGCATCAGATGCCGTTAAAATTGCAAGAGATATTTCTGATCAGTGGAGGACAACAAATAAGGACTGCAAGAACGTTTATTGCTCTGATGTTATCCTACAAGTATAACGGTTTTCCAAATATTAAGCCCAAAAAAAGAAAAACCCGAACAGAAAATTATAGGGAAATGATATTTTCATATATATTTTTAGTATTTTTTTTATGTTTTTTTATCACGTGAAAGTAGAATCTATTATACTTTTTTGTGAGAGAAATTCATATAAAAATATCAAAAATTCGTTGAAAATAGAGCTACCCAACCATATTGGGTTTTTTAGGAAGGCGGTTTTTATGGGTGTTTTCATTCTTCAATCACCCGAGTAGAACTTCTATGTTTTTTTTTTCTCCATTTTTTTTCTTTCTTCTTTTTTTTTTTTAAATTTTCAGCCGTAAATTAACCAATTTTGCTTGAGATCTGCTTTTGTTCTTGTCTTAGAATGTATGATTGTTAGCTTTGAAAAAATAAAATCTTGAGAGATGTGAAATTTCTTTTTCTAATTCCCTCATTACAGTTGTATATATGCATTGGCAAATTTGTTTTAAAATAAATGATTTAATTTGTTCTTAACTATTAAAAAATAAAATATAATACGAATTTTAATTTTATATTTTATTTTTTAATAATTAAAATAAATATAATATTTAAATATTATATTTAAATATTGCCTATTCATATTTATTCATAAAATTTATTAATTTTTTATGTATTAAAAATATTAATTATTTAATGCATAAGAGTAATATTTGTCACAACTTCTTATCTACGGTTGTATATGTAAAATTATATACTCTTCCTAGTATAGGTTAGAAGGTAGATCATGTCAAACTTTGACTAAATTGTAGAACTGGGATTCCTGACGTGACACTGATAGAATGACGTGGACAGATGAAGCCCGCAGAATTACTCCCTCAGCAAAATGAGTATTATTTAAAAAAATTTATTAGTCAATTTTGTTAGGATACTCCTTAAATTTTA
The DNA here is from genome assembly GCA_947179155.2 of Hedera helix. Classification (NCBI taxonomy): domain Eukaryota; kingdom Viridiplantae; phylum Streptophyta; class Magnoliopsida; order Apiales; family Araliaceae; genus Hedera; species Hedera helix. Next base: position 41,716,059 of record OX359264.1, on the reverse strand, counting down.
TTTTAAAAAAAATTATTGATATATAAAAGAAGAAATTTTATTTTTAATAAGAGTATTATTATGAAAAATAATCTTATTTTTATAAAAGTATTATTGTGAAAATGTTTTATTTTAAATAGAATTTTTTTTATAGATATTCTATAAATAGAATTTTGTGTTTAGTTGATAGAATATAGCACAATTAAAAAGTATGTAACATATTAAGAGTTGAGGGAGAGTGTGAAAGGGTTTTTGGTTTGTACGAGGGAGAGTATTTTTGCAGCCTTTATATTATATGCAAAAAAATTGTATTCTGAGAGGGAGAGTTTTGTAACTTGTATTTCGTGTAAAAAATTATATCGTGGTATTATGTAACATCAAGTTTTAGGGCATAAAATTTAAGAAGATTATTGTAAATCCATTATTATTGTGATAATAAATATTCGGAGTTTGGCTTGTACGTTTTTTCCTTAAAGATTTTTTACGTTAAATTTTGTGTTATTCTTCTATCTTTATTTTATATTAGTTAGTTTTACGTCTACTTAATTTCTAACAATTTGTATCATGAGTTAAGTTAATTGGATTCATGGTATAGGAGAATTAGTCTAATTGGTCTAACAAATAAATAGAGCGAAGTTTGAAGGAGTTAGAGATGTTCGTCGTGTTGTTGTTAAATGAAAAAATTTGTGGTTATGAAGAAACATCATTGCAGTCGCTGAATGATAGAGATAAAGATTATGGAAGTGAAAACGAAAATGTTGATGAAGATGAAAACAACAATATTGATGATGGGGCTATTAAATAAGATAATAATGTTGAAGATGATGATGACGATGATTATGATACAGATGATGCGGATTATGCGGATGATGCAAAATATGCAGATAACAAGGATAATGTAAATATTACGGATGATGGGAATATTATGAATATTGTGGATGATGCGAATATTATGAATGACACGGATTATGTGGATAGTGCGGATAATGCAGATGATTATGACAACTACAAAAATGCTAACAACACATAAAGTTGAAGTGTTTGGAGATTTGAGTTGAGTGAAGAATTGTTAGGATATTTCTCAAATCCTACTCAGACATGAAGTTGAAGTAGTTGGGATTTGAGTTGATAGATAAATTGTTGTAATACTTTTCAAAAATCATATTTAGTAAAGAATTATTAATATGAAAAGGAAAAAAATTCTATTTTTAATAAGAGTACTATTATAAGAAAGAATCTTTTTTTTATAAGAATATTATTGTGAAAGTGTCTTATTTTAAATAGGAAGAGGAAAGTTGTGGTTACTCTATAAATAAAATCTTATGTTTAGTTGATGAAGTGTAGCACAATAAAAAAAATTATGTAGTATCTTAAGAGTTGAGAAATTGTGTGAGAGAGTTTTTGGTTTGTGCATGTGAGGAAGAGAGTTTTTGCACCTTTTATATTTCGTACAAAAAAATTATATTTTGGAAGAGAAGGTTTTGTAGCTTTTATTTCGTACAAAAAGTTGTGTTGTGGTATCGTGTATCCTCAAGTTTTAGGGCGTAAAACTTGGGATGATTATTGTAAGCCCGTTATTATTGTGATAATGGAGATTCGGAGTTTAACCAGTGATTTTTTCCTTTGTGAGTTTTTCACGTTAAATCTTGGGTTATTCATCTCTCTTTATTTTATATTGTTTGATTGGAGACGACTTAATTCCTAACAAATTTTAAAAATTATAAATTTTTAAGTTGATGTGAATTATGTGATTTTAATTAATGCAATAGTTAATATTTTAAATTATTTTTAAAATATCATTAAGCATAAAAAAAATTATAATCATAATTTAAATCTTAGAATTTTATAAGATTTAAATGGGACAGCTTTTGTATGAGAATAGTTATAGAAGCCAATGATGAAGCCAGAACTTGTGGTCAGTGGAGTCAATTATATGAGTATCAAACAATAAATCAAAGTTGGTAATTATAATAACAAAAAACACACTAAAAAATATAACCAAAATATTACAAAAAGTCATTGTTATAGCCTTCGGGCTTCTCTGCAAAAATAACTAGTGTAGTATAATTATTACAATTGCCCTTTACGAGTTCTCATTCGTTGAAATTGTTGCATTATACCTTCATTGTTAATAAAATCAAATACAGTATTCTCGATGTATGTAATCAAGTAATCATTTATTAGTTGATCTGCTATTTTGTTGCATAACCTACTCTTGATTATCTTCATCATAGAAAAAACTTTTTCAATAGTAGTAATCGCAACAGGTAAGACTAATACTAACTTCAAAAGCCGATATACCAAAGGAAATACAACATGCTTCTTAGTACCTACGGGATTTCTTGCAAAACCGTCAATCCCTTGAACTTCCAAAAACTCTTCCTTTGTCTACATATAAGAAATGTAATTTTCTAGTTGACTATTGTGCGCCCCCAAATTCAGCCCCACACAGCCCAAACTTGAGTCGTCAAAATACACAACAACTATTATAAAACAGTATAACGTACAATAATACAGTTCTTATTAATACACAACTAAGCCTTCATTATTATTGTCACACTATTTTATAATGTAGTGAAGACTACAATAACAACTATCTTGGACCATCACTCCATTCCCCTTTTTTTCTTACTTGTCTCGGCTACACTCTCATTTTCTAAACAATGGAACAAAAAATAAATTGCGAGCTTAAATAGTCCAGTAAAGAATATCATGACTAAGATGATGACAAATAAATTATCATTAGCCTTCGATAGTTGTGTTCTTGATATAAACAACAACTTTTAAATCAACAACTGTAGTTAAGTTCTTGAACAAAGTTTAGATTAACAACTACAGCAGAATAACAACCATTAGGAAAATTATGTAAATCATGATGTACTACTAGTTTCTCTTTTTCCAGAAAAATTATCATCAACTTTTATTATCTGAAACACCACTGGTTATGATAATGTCAAACAACAGTTCTTTTTTACCTCAGGCCAAAGAAAACATTCACCACATTCCCTAAAAGACATACAACAATTATATCGCCTTTATTCTATTATCTGTACCCCAGACCACATATATTCATAACAAAATAATTATGATGATTAGAACAAATAGTAGTGATATAAATGATAAACAAAAGAAAGAGAATAATAAGATAAATAATAAATATCGAAAGTTTACAATCTTGCTTTGTGCAGATTCAAATAATATCCAAATTGTCAACATAATGTGCAGTCAAATTCAAGAATGATATTCAAGATCCATAGTTCAAAAATAACAGTTAAAGTTCAATATAAAGGATCAAGTAAATAAGAAGGTTCAACCTATATGTTTATAATATAATTAGTAACTACCATATATAAATTTCATAGTGTACAATAACTCGTATATTATGAAATTATCAAAAGTAACTATATAATATAAATTTATGTAGTGTACAGAATAATTTCAAAATAGTTTTTGAAAGAAATAATATTTCAAAGTAAAATCTTTTAAATGAAGATTTTCAAAATAAATCTTCTAAATGAAGAGTCTTATAAAAGAAGATTCGTAAATACCGTGTTAAGTGAGTATTTGTGCAAATATTACTCTTTAAATAAAAGACTCGACTGAGAAATTCTTGCTATCCTTTTGACTTTACCAAAACTTCAAAGTAACCTTACTACAATCAAAGTATATTCACAATATTTCAGAAAGAGAAAAGAAAGGTGTAAGTTTTCATTGCTCACTGATCAATCTATTTATAGGAGAGTGGTAGCGCACCATGTTTGAAAACTTCATAGACTAGCACGCTAGTATTGAAAATTTTTTCTAGCTTGTGGGTCCCATGGAAGAAGTTAGCAAATTTGTGGGTCCCGCTAGAAGAAAACAAACTTCAGGAAACAAATTTTGACAATTTATACATAAGTGGGTCCCATATAAGAAATTAAATAAAGTTATAGGTCCCGCGGAAGAAATTAAATATAAACCAAATGTGAAATCTTTCAACAATCATTCACTAATTATTGTTATATTATATCCAAACTATCAGCTAACAATTAAATATAACAATTAAAGTAATGTTACGATAATAATTCATAAATAATGTAAGAACACGTTACTGTGATATTTATTAATTTAATACAGTTCATGAGTTACTATAATAATTATTGGTTCAATAACATAAACTACTGTACAATAGCAATTATTAATTTAATAATACAAAATATTGTGCAACAACTACTGTGACAATTATTAATCCTATAATGTGAAATAATGTGCAATGACAATTATTCAATAATGCAAAATACTATGTACTACAATAATTGATGAATATTGTGCAATAACCATTTTACCAGATCAATAATATGAGAGACTCTGCAATACTATGTACTACTGTGTAATACTGTGTGCTACAGTAAAATACCATAAAATACAGTATACTACTATTTTTTTTATCACCGGGTATTGTAACGGTTAAAAGTGACAGTACAGTTAACTATTTTTATTTAAAAATGTTACTGTTGTCGTTTTCAATATCCGATAATATTTCGTTGTGGGATCCACTAATGATTACTTATTTCGGTGCCGCCATACGGATCGAATATTCTCCGTCCAAACAAAAATTCTAAGACAAATCGAATATTCTCAAACATAATATAATTTGCCCATAACATCCTTAACTTTAATTTTTTTTAATTTAACCATTTACTGTTTCAGAAAATATATATGAAGAAAAATTAAATTTGTATTTCATAAAAGTCGGGGCCTTATAACTATCAAGTTTCCTAAGCTCTATTGGAGAAAAGTCATTTAGATAAAAGCTAATGAGACGAATCAATTTGTCCTTATCAAAACTAGAAAAACAATTGCTAGGACTTAAGCATGCACTGGTAAAAATAACTCAGTGCTTGCTTCCGTAAAACGATTTGTTACTACAAATGCATATTTGAATGATTTGATGATGACTTGAATTAATTGATAATGTATATTTGTATCCAATAGCTTTTGTATAGTCATTAATAATGAAATTGATGTAGAAGGACTTAGCATATAAAGATCAAATTTATTAGGTTGATCTTATGAACTTAAATAATGTTTCGATTTTAGGATTAACAATCGTAAAGACAGAAGAATTTCATAGAGTCTACTCATGAATAGTAAATCTTGACATCTACCTTGCTGAGCAAAGCAGAATAAGGATCGCTAAGTTTAAATTTGATCGTAACTTTAAAATTGTAAGGCAAATGAATATCGTAAAGATGACTCTGAGTTCGTAGAGAAAAGTAACGAGCATAAAGTCAACTTTGAGTTCAAGTATATTTTGCAAAGCTGATCGTAGAGTAAGTCAAGACAAATGCACTTCGTAAAGTTAAAAGATCGAAGGCATAAAACAAGTCTGATAGTGGATTGACATTTGGATAATCTGAAGAGCAAGAACTCCAAAAGTATGTTGGTTAAACCAAGTTCAAATTAAAAGTCATAAAAGGTTATGTCTAACATCTATTTAACCAAGCGACATCACACACAAAGTTACCATTTTTTAAAAAAAAACTGACGTGATGGCAGCGCCGAAAGCAAGTTGACACAATCCCTTAATATCATAATCAAATATCCTTAAGAATCAAGCATTAAATGAGCAACAACTACTTATCAATAGAAAAATCTCAAGGTCTTCTATAAAAGGACATCAAGATTTAATCTAAAGATTTATGAAGAAACAATTACAAGCCAAATTGCTGTCAAAGTTCTAAAAGCTCTACTCTACGATCAAGAACTACTCGTTTTGCTACTAAGTTCCATCAGAAAAGGAAAGCATAAATGCCAACTTAGCAGCTCCTCTCAAATCACTTCATTACTCATGATTTGGTCTTAGTAACCTCAGAGCTACCAAATATAAGTGATTTGAAAAGATCTTGTTGGTTTCCTAGGGGTACATTAAGATGATATAGAAGGGGGTTAAATAGATCATCATATAATTTTTGTATGACTTTAGCACTTTTAAACATCTTTACCAAATAAATAGATAGTTATATGCGCGACGGAATTCGAATATTTGGCAAAGCCCCTTCTGATCATTAAGAAAAAATACATAGTTCTGAGTTGCTATAAAAAGACATAACAAGTACATATAGCATTCATATCATACACGTCATATTTATGAAAGAAAAAGAATGAGGTTAAGAGACATTTAGTACACATGAATTTTTAAAAGGTTCAGAACCTAAACTACTACTACTCTCTTCTGCTCTGCTGAGCAGGAATATTCCACTAAGGATAAATGAACACTTAGTCCTTACAATTTGGACACTTAGTCCTCTCAAATCTCCAGGACATTAAGTCCTCCTCCCTCAACAAGGGCTGATTCACTAAGAATCAGACATACATCACCCGTTTTTCTCCATAGGATACTTAGTCCTCTTCCTATCTTGGGGCTAATTCATCTTAATCAGGCAAGCCACTAATTCTTGACTTTTTTGCTGTTGTTGATTATGTGTTTGAGGTGTTGTCAAGCTAATATTAATCTCTCATCCAAAGAGCTTGATAGCTAAGGACTGATTCCATTAATCATTTCTCTCCTTTGAGTCTTTTTGCATTTATTTGAGTTGCTCTAACTCTTATATTGTTAGAATCATTCCTTAATGATCCTCCAATATGTGTATTAACTGTTAGTTTGTAAAAATTCATGAACATGCAATCAAATTTCATAATAACAGCGGAAGCATGGTAAAATCATATTTTAAAATTTTATAAACCATAACCAGGATCAACCATTATGCACAATTATTAATTAAACAAGAATGAGTTAGAGAATTATACCTTTATAGACACTAACTTCTGCAATTATAAGTTCACCTCTAATTCCTTCGCATTATTCTCAAAATTCGCCAACTAGATTTCTTATATCAACATTAGCTACCCAAGTGTGTAGCCTTTAGAGGTGATCCACCAAAAAAAATATGAATTTAAGAAGTGGGTGGTGGCAAACCCTAATTTTCTCTCTCTTTTAATTACTTAGATGTAGAGAATAATGTGAGTAACCTTAATTCATAATAAGACTCTTCTTATTTATAGATTTATCCAATCGTCCTAAACTCTTTAAGATTAGAGTTTTAATTTAACTCCCAATCTAGTTGGAGCTAAATTAATTTAATATAATAATTACAATTTCTAAACTATTTATGAACTTAATTATTTATTATGAGAGTACTCTTATTAATTAATTCCTAAACAATTTAGGAACTAATTAATAATAATAGTAGTAATAATAATAACAATAATAAGACTCCTCTTATTAATTTATAATTAGTATTTTCAAAATACTAAATAATAAATATTAAGCTATTTAATTTATTCTATTACCATAGTATAAATTAAATATACTTTAGGTTCTCCATATTAAACCGGTTGTAGAATAAATTAATTAGAACTATTCTAATCTTATTTATATAAATAAATTAAACTATTTAATTTATTTATATAAATAATATTTATTCCATAATAAGGGTAAGTTTCCTTAGCAATCAACGACTTTTCAGATAATATAGATTTTAACATTTGATTATAAAAGAACATTTTCGCGAATAGTTACCGTACAATTCAATCATTCTATCATACAATGTGCCAATCAAGTATAAGACATAAATTTAATGTCAAGTCTTATTTTATTTGATCATATGCATTTCGATTCTCAAATGCACGATTCTAAATAATACAAATTAAAAACTCCATTCTAATTTTATTCTACCTTGGCCAAGGACTATTTGAGTTGTCATTTATCGAATCACATATGACATTCTCTCATTTTACTAGAAGCGATAGATTCTTTGTTGATCATTCACATATCTCTATATAGAATTTATTATACACAAGCATACCTTTTGATATACCTTAAAGGTCTTAAGGGATATGTTAAAGTATAATTTATTATACACAAGATACTATGATGATCTCAAGTCCAATGATCACTTGTACTAATATCACATGAGGAACTCCTGTTGAGAGGCAAGTAAAACTTCATTAGGTGTTCCCTGAGCGAGTCACGTTCAAGTGAACTTATTCTCCAATAAACACCTACATACTTGCTTTAGTGTCTTTACACAAATGATTATGAGATCAATCATCATTTTCATAAGAACAAGCATAGTATGTACTAATCTATCTGGATTCACTAATTCTCATTTTAGTTATCCCATGATTAGGAACATTTTAGTTTTGAGCTATCAAAAATTTAGATTTCATTAGCATGATCATCATCATAATTCTAAAAACATTGCTCAAAACTATGGGTTTATCACAATTAATTCAATAATTAAATATGGATAAAGAAAATGCTTTTAAATAAATGAATTCTTTTATTAATAAATAAATAAGATTACAAAGTATATGTTATATCACATCAAATGTGATTGACTTGTGTGCATACTACTTTCATTAACCTTGGGTTGATAGTATAGAATTTTGTAGATCCATCTTTTCCTTATCTTTCTATGATTTTGAGTTTTAGCTCTTTTTCAGTTTTGGCAGCTTCATCTTGTATTCTCTCCTCATTGCTCCTACTTTCTCTCTCCCTTTTCTGTCATCTATTCTCTTCCTGTCTTTTTTTTTTTTTTTTTAATTCTGAATTTGTCATCTATTTATAGAGAGATGTTATGATAATTATATTCGTTGGAAGATACTCGCTACTTGTTTTAACGTTCCAATCACAGATAGTCTTTGATGAAGATATTATATTAGATCGCTTTTAAACATATCTTCATCAGTTTACCAAAAATGGAAACTTCGTGTTTGGTGTTATTTTGGACAGATAGTCATTAGACACGATTTGTCTAATCCTTTATATCAGCTTTAGATGACCAGTTATTGTCTTGTCAATTCTATACTTCAGATCATCTTTTTTTTAGTTCATCATCAATCCTATTTCAGCTTCATTAATTGTAGAACTTCTTGGATCCTTCAGTTTGACTTATACCTCACTGTTCTACGATCAACTTTAAGATCCATTAGCTCTGTGTTATGTTATTCTTATGATCTACTCTATGATTTGATTATCCTGCAATCTACCCCATGATCGTTTAGCACTATAAAGGTGACTTAATTTTGAGAACTTAGAGATGTCCTATATATTGTCACTTTCTGATTTTTCTCTTGTTTTATGATCCATGATTGTGCAAGTGTTACGATCTTCTTTTATTCTTCTTTCTTTCAATGTCTATAGTTGTATTTCAGTCTTTACTTTTCTATTTTGTTAGCTCCCCCTTAATTAACCATTTCTATCCTTAGACTTATTGATTTTCTTCTTCTTCTTCTTCTTCTTCTCATTTTGAGCTCTACGATTTAACGGTTCATCTTTCTTTCTATACTGGCAGTCTTATCATTCCCTTATTAACCTAATCATGTAATATTGGTCCTTTCCTTTACTTTGTGTTGTTTTTGAATTATCCATTGGAAAGTAGTCATTACTCCAATTAAAGCTTTGAACTTAACAGATTTTGGTGCTAACATTTGTAGGTGAATGTCAGCTTACTTTAAGCTCTGCCTTTATTTCTAGTATGCTTAAAATGGCAACCACGTGGATGACATCATACTGTATATCTTCTCCTGATCTCCATTATATGCATCCAACGGTTGACTGATGTTTCCAAAACCAAACTAGCCAGTAAACATGGACACGCTATGATTTCTAGATTTTAATTTTGACTTAGAGAGATTGCATCGGCCTCTTCAAACTGTGACATATCCATTTTTAGTAGTCTGACAACTTTCATTTTATAAAATGATCTGATCGTACAATGGAGATTCTGCAATACGATTAGAGCTTCAATACAATTTTCATCCTTATTACAATCTTTATTCTTCTAAATGATTATGTCTTTACAATACGAACTGAGTCCTTTTATATGATCTGAACTTGCAGTACTATTTAACTTGCAATTTGATTCAACATCTTGCAATATGATTGTTGGGTATTTTCTATATGAACATATACGTGCAAGTATACACAGTCAATAAATAATATACTAGTAAGTAGAGTATTGTTCTCACAGAGAATTAAATAATAATAATTACCAAATACTAATTTTATATCAAATTAACTTTATTTAAACAATCGCAATTGATATATAAAATAAAATCTAATTAAAATTAATAACTAAATTAAACTAATGAAAAGAATTAAATCAAATTAAAAATAGTTAAGATTATAATTTTTCCCAATGTTTCTTTTAAATCTCTTCACTCTCTTTTTAATTAATTAATTATATTAAATTGTTAACCAATAATTCTTTATAGTATTTATACGCATCTTCCAATAACATATAAACAAATCCTTCTAAATCTAATCCTAAGGCAACAGAATTAGAGAGGAATACTCTAATTAATTAAATCACTATATTCCTATGTGAAATGTGTTAATTAGAATATTAAGCTCAAACTCTCTTTATGGTTGCAAAAGATATATAGGTATATTCCTATCCTATAGACTAATCATATAAACCCTATCAGATTTTATGAATAGATGCTATCATATTCAACTCTAAATCTATATTCCAGCTCCCAATTTTATATAAACTAATCTCAATTAATTATTGCAGTTAATTAATTACATGAATGTCTAAAATATGATAAATAATTCATATATAATCATCAATAATTAAAAAGAAAAAAAATTAAATTAAACTATGCATTGAGTTCAATTGCAATCTCAATATAAAATTAGATCATAACTAAATAATAAACTATCCACAAATAATTCAACATCTCAAAATTATTAAAATAAAAATAAAAGAAAAGAATCAAATCTGTGTTTTAATATCCAACTGTCACTCGGATCACAGTCTCCAATTCCCAACCTCCGCCTTTAATTCTTGAATCCTTTACGTGGAATATTTGCTTATAATTATACTCCTAAACTACTCTAATATAATATTCTACTCTAAAACTATATTAAAATTTGTTAATATATGTTGATGTCTATTCTAATCTCCTGAAAATAAGAGTCTTATAGTGTATTTATAAGTTACAAGTCCAAATCCTAGAAGAACTTCAAATCTTGCTCCAAGCCCATCTACTGAAGAACTTCAAAGAAGAGATCATGAAGAAACAGAGAATTATAAAAGAAGAAGATAAGCTGAAAGAAGAGATCCTCCGAGAAGCAGAAGGTCAAGGAGATAAAAATGATTCAATTAATAAATTCATGCTTTCTCTTTAGAAATACAGTTGCTCACTGTATCTAAGTCATGTTTAAATTTCAAGTTTTACGCATCTTATAATTAATGAATTCTTGAAACTATTGGTTTTTTCATCATCAAATTGGTGAAGATTGTTAGTACAAATACATATTTTAATGATTTGATGTTGACTTGAATTGATTGATAATATATATTTGTATCCAATAGCTTTTGTATTGTCCTTAATAATGAGGCTGATGTACAAGAACTTAGAATAGAAAGATCAAATTTGTTAGCTTGATCTTATGAACTTAAAGAACGTATAGATTTTAGGATCAACAATCGTAAGGACAAAAGAATTTCGCAGAGTCTAATCATGAATCATAAAGCTTGACATCTACCTTGCTGAGCCGAGCTGAACAAGGATCGTGGAGTTTAAATTTGATTGTAAAGTAAGACAAGCTCATGGAGTGAACTCTAAAATCGTAAGGCAAATAAAAATTGTAAAGATAACTCTGAGTTTGTAGAGAAAAGTGACGAGCATAAAGTCAACTTTGAGTTCAAGTACATTTTTCAAAGTTGATCATACAGCATGTCAAGACAAATGCACTTCGTAAAGTTGAAGGATCTAAGGTGTAAAATAAGTCTGACAGTGGACTGACATCTGAATAATCTGAAGGGAAAGAACTTCAAAAGGTATGTTGGTTAAACCAAGTTCAAAATAAAAGTGAGAAAGGATTGTGTCTAACGTTTATTTGACCAAGCGACAACAAACATGAAGTTAACATTTTTAGAAAACTGATGTGATGGTAGCGCCGAAAGCAAGTTGACACAATCCCTTAATATCGTAATCAAAGATCCTCAAGAATCATGGCATTAAATGTGCAACGACTACTTATCAATGGAAAAATCTCAAGGTATTTTATCAAAGGACATCATAATTCAATCCAAGATTAACGAGAAAAAGGTTACAAGCCGAATTGTTGTTAAAGTTCTAAAAGCTCTACTCCACGATCAAGAACTACTCATTCTGCTGCTAAGTTCCATCAGAAAAGGAGAACTTAAACTCCAACTTAGCAGCACCTCTCAAATCACTTCATCACTCATGATTTGGTCTTAATGACCTCAGAGCTGCCAGTCTAAGTGACTTGAAGAGATCTTAGTAATCTGGTCTTAGTGACCTCAGAGCTGCCAAGTCTAAGTGACTTGAAGGGATCTTAGTAATTAATTGTTGTAACTGGTCTTAGTGACCTTCATCCTTCGTTGATTTTCTACCAGAAGTCCAGAAAAATGGACTATGAGATCTTTGTGCTCTAAACCACTTCGCATTTTTTTGTCCATTTACTTTCTGTTCTTAAATTTCTGCAGTATACTTTAACTGTGTGACTGATTTCCATATGCTCAACTAGATTCAAAATTGAGAATTTCAACCAAGATTGTGAAGTGGTTTTCTAGAACAAATATTTCACTATGCTTAAGTAAATTAACTTAATATATTATCCGGTAAATTTTCTTAAAAATACAAAGTTTTTAAAAAAGATCTATTCAACCCCCACCCCCCTTTCTAGATCATTTGTGCCTCTGGGAATTAACACGGTCATCTAATTCTTGAAGTTGCCAATCCAAAATAGTGCAAAATTATCCAATAAATTAAACCTAGACATCAGAATTCTTAACAAAACTATCCAAAAAACTTAACAAAGAAAACGAAAGCCTATAAATAGTATAATTTCATAAGATAATTGCTAACATGATTTTATATCATTGTTCCTTAAGCCTTTACCTTGAAACTAATTGAATGGAGTCCTAGTATCTCTTTAAAATTTAACACACTAATTGAGGCTAAAATTAGGACCCTGTAAATTGATAAAACAGTAATATAAGTAAAAATAGTGCCAATAAAATTTAAACACACTAAAAATTGAATAGTTTAGATCATGGAAAAGTGAAAAAATTGACTTACCTTTTCTTATATTCATACTTTCATTGTTAAATTGTGGGATTAATTAACAACTACATTTGATTTTGAAGATGAAAATGATGAAGATGAAAAGATTTGTGGTGCTAAAGTCTCCTACAAATCGCTATAGTCGAAATCGACTGATAAGAGTCAGAGAGAGAAGAAACGAGAGGAGTTAGGAGAGTCTGATTTAAGAATTGGGAGTTCTACATATTGACTTACGCCTTAAGAAAGTTTTCATATTTTAAATTGAACCCTTGATAAGTGAGTTTTATACCTATGTATTGACTATCTTTTAACTTAATATTTTGTTAGTTCTTACACATTTTATTTAGTTTTAAGTGTTTTATGTTTCTTTTATGTGTTTTGATGTTATTTGGTAGGAATTGGAGTAAAGGCTTGGTGGATCAAAGTTTGGAGTTGTTATGCTTGTATTTTTAGCTCGTCAATTACGCAATAATCACTTCAGGCCTAATTTTGACTTTGATCCAGCTGGAATCTTTCAAATCCTAAAAATATGAAAGTTGTATATCTACTTCTCAGCTTTTCAAAATATCTTGAATCATCTTAATTGAAGTTCGGATGAGAAAGTTATGACCATTTTTTTAACAAATACTGAAGCAGCCAAAATCCTGAAATTTTAGGCGACGGGTAAAACCATCGTTATAGGGCAGCACAACTGCACTTGGGTGAGCACAAGTGCGCCCGAACAATCTGTTAAAAAATTATAAGGAGCACGGTTTAAAACATCCCCGAAATTCCCGTATTTACTATAGGCGATCTTGTACGTTAAAACATAACATTTTTCTTAAAAACTATATCAAAACATCATAATACAGTTCATAAACCTGTTTATTTAAACTTACATTCATCACCTGTCTTAGAATCGTAATCTTCATATTCTATATATTAGAACTCAGATCATACATTCATAAATCATGACCTAATCTATTACATTTCAAAATCATATATCTTATAATTTACCTTAACTCAACCTGTGAACATAGTCACAATTAATAAATATCCATGCATTCTCCTGCTTACACATATATGTAACATACATGCGAGTTTATTACGTATTATACTCGACTTAAAATGATACATTAATTGAATCTCATTAAAAGTTTCTCTGAATAAAACTTACATACATAGTTATCTCTATGGATTTACAAAACCATACATCTCTTTATTAACAACAAAGTTTAATATTTAAAAACTAAAATGTTAATTAACTTATACCTGAACAAATTTACATTCTCTACTGACTTGTTATATTACACAAATGAATATAACACATCTCTTCACACTCTTCTATTCATTTACCATTCCTTACCCTTTTGATGTACCAGAACCTCCGATCTTCTTGTACTTAGCTGAAAATATTAGTTTAAGCAAGAATGAGCATGACAGTTCAGCAAGTTTAACGGTTAACACCTTTCATGCTCGCAGTTTATATACATGTGTCCTACATTTCTTACTATGCATTTTATCTGATGCATTATATCTATCATGCTATGCAATTTCAACCATAAATCTCATATACTGCATTTAACAGTTAATCACATAGTTGCACAAATTGCACATTTCAAAACTATTTACGTTAATTTCAAATAACACAGAAATATTACACATAGTATGTAAAGTAATTCACATACAATAATTATTACATTTGAACAAGTTCTAAGAAACTTATCTGTTAACCGTAACCAAACTTAACCTTTATGCTCATTGAACGTCCTTCATAATTTATCTTGTCGATTTGCTAATCCGAACTCTATCTGTAATCGTCAAACCTATAAATTATTATAAGGTTATAACACTTTACATAACTCCTTCAACTTAAACCATAAACACTAGACCGCTAATCTTTAATCATTACACGTTTAATGTATTACATCTTACATAGGTTAATAATACATGCAATCCCATTACCGACGTTTCACACAAATATTATCATCATTTTACTTAGCTTTAAGTATGTTACATTATATCATTCATTGTTTCATTATACCTTAACACCTACCTTATTGATCATTTTTTATCAATATAGGGTTTACATAACATATCTCTATTATATCACATCAAAACATAGCTTTTCGGACAACATTACAAAATTTTCTAGGTACAAAGCACTGCGCCTCAGCGAGCTCTGACTGCACCCCAAACCAACTCTTCTCATATCACTGCGCCCCGACGCAGTATTTAATTCAAAACACTGCACCTATGCGCAGTCTGCAGATTTTAAAAAACTTAATTTTTTGCAGTCATTTTGCTGATTTTTAACTCCTTCATATTACATCCAAT
This sequence comes from Hedera helix, assembly GCA_947179155.2. Lineage (NCBI taxonomy): Eukaryota > Viridiplantae > Streptophyta > Magnoliopsida > Apiales > Araliaceae > Hedera > Hedera helix. The sequence goes on along the minus strand of OX359264.1, from coordinate 41,700,678 downwards.
TAAGTTTAAATTTGAACCATAACTAGAACTTACTACATAGTATTTTACAAAAATATAACTTGGCTCATTTGACTTCTTAAAATTATCGAAGTAATAGCCTATAAAATAGCGTTCAAACACATTTTCAACATTTTTCATCAACTAGTAATTTTTGGTCATTCACTTCTAACGGTCATTCCAACACTTGACTTAGAATACATACATCATATAACACTTTTCGAGACCTTTAAAATAACCTAGGTTTTCAAAATGTGTTATTTTCCGTAAAAATCGTTTCAACATGAAACGATCGATTTCGATCGCTCGAAACACATTTTCATAACTGTGTTCATCAAATGACCAGAAGACCAATGTGAACATATGTAAACACATAAAATTAAGTGATTCAACTTCATTTCACCATTAAATTCCCACAATTGCCAAAAATCATCTTTAAGTTGAATTTTCATCCATTTAACATAATTTTTCATAAAAATCATTTTCAAGTACTTAGACTCCCTTTTCCAAATACTCATTAAAGGGTTCATTTATCAACTCTGTAAACTTATACTGCACATATATGAATTGTTTCAAATTCATTTATTATCAAAATATATGTATATGACATTACTACCATAGGTAGTTTTATTTTTCAAATTCATACTTTCTATGCATTAAAGTATTTAACATGCTATATTACGTGTAAATATACATAATACTATCATGTTCAACCTTACAACTTAAGGTTTCACCATGAACTTCCATCCTATAAAACATAACTTTTCATAACGTATACTGTTAACCATAAATACATGCTTCAACATACATAAATTAAAGTTTTAGACTTAGAAAACTTTTAAACCATATTGGATGATTCACTTCCTTACATAGGAAGCTTCACCATATTGAGGCCTTCAACTTTACTCCTTGATCCATGATCATCCAACCATCTAAGCTCAAAATATCAAGTTTTTCATGCCAAGCTCAAAATATGAACAAAATGAGTTGCTCTCTTACTTTGCTAGGTTTGTGTAAAGACTTAACTCATGTGTGGTTAATTAACATAACCATGGCAAACCCAACTAAGGGTATTTTGGTCTTTTCCCATATTTAGTCAAGGATATTTTAGTCATTTCACCTTTTATGACACAAAGGTCATTAATTCAATTGTCAAGGGTATTTTGGTCATTTTTCCTTTTCTCTAGATTTTCCTTATATAGAAAGTTTCCATTTAAGGAAACTTTCTCTTTTAAGCAACTTTCCATTTAGGGAAAGTTTTAACACTTCTCCTATTGGTCCATTATGTTCACCTGGATCGCGTTTCTTTTCCTACTTTGATTGATTCATATCTATTTATCTGGATTGAACTTTCACCAGTTTAAGTAACTAGATCAACTACCTAGACAATTCCTTCTCGATTATATTACTTTTACTTAATTCCATTTAATTTGCTTAGTTAGTTAATTAGCCATAACTCAACTAAACCACTTTCCTTAACTAGAATTATGTTTCTAGTTCCGTACGAACCTTATTGGTTACACATTTTATCATTTCCAATTGTTGTCATTTCAATTATTAGGAACGCTCACTTATTTCATAAAAACGCTTTCTCGTGTATATTGATTCCTGCGTCCATCTTTCAAGAAAAAAACTTTTTTTTAAAATTATATAACACATATTGTGTGTTATAGTATACCCTGATCGGATTATCAAAATTCATCCTCATTTACCATTTAATCTTATATTACCCTTTTTTATGATTTTTAGGTTATTTCGTTCGTTTGCTTAATATATATATGACAATTTGCATCATACATGCATTTTTCATTCATTCTACTCATACTTAGGAGTATTGTTTTCTGTATTTATACGTCATATAAATACTCAGTTCATTTCAATCAATTAATGTTTATTCATTAATCAATTTCAGATTTTTAATTCTCATAACCCTTAATTTCAGTTAATCCATAATATACAGATTAGGTTAAAATGTTCTACCATTTATGCAGATTCTGTCATACCTTGTCTTACCTATTGAAATCTTCTGGATTTTCTAACCTTGCCATGCTTTTAACCTAACCTCTTAAGGCCAATTCATCAAGCTAGTTATTAATTATCGTAACGAAGCTTAATTTACACATACTTACAATCATCTCCTTTATTCTTTAAGTCTTAACTTTCCTTTCATTATTAGATCAAATATATATATATATATATATATATATATATATATATATATATATATATATATAAATATAAATATATATATAAATACATTTAACCTACCACATTCTGACACAACACAGTACCTTATAATAATTCATTTTTAACTACCTAATCGTAGGTATTACATTATGTCATTTGCCTTTAATCCTTTCTATTTCATTTCAACTGTAGTAAATTATATTTATTATAATTTCATTATCTATCAAGTCACTTATGTACCTAAAATTAATGACTGATCCGTGTAACCTTAATATAGCCATTGCTACATCAACAGTCTTTCTGTACAAATTCAATCACATAGGTCATTCTTAACACATTAATTTAATTATAAACTAAATTTAATAACTTCTTTACACTCTCTGTTCTTCCAAACTAGATTTTAACTTCTAACCTTTATTTTCTTAATCAAGATTCTTATTTAGAAATCTTGTCAAAAAATTGGGATGTGGCAGCTCTAAGGCTTCGCAGCTGCGCCCAGGACACGACCAAACTTGTTTTTAATGCGTTTTTGCATGTTTTTTTTACTCCGAATTGGATTTGGGTGTCCTTCTATGCTAGGAATTGGACTTGTAACTTATAAATACACTATAAGATTCTTATTTTTAAGATACTAAAATAGATATTAACATAGTTATGAGTAGATTAAAATAGAAAATCAAGGTTTTTGTCAACATATAAAGGAGAATTCACACAAGGATTTAAGATTGAATGAAGAATTGGAGATCGCGCGTTAAGAATAAGATCTTTTCCCTCTATCTCTTTTCTTTTAATTATTTTAATTCTTGGGATGATGATATCTAATATTATGAATGTGTTTTCTTTTTTAGTTATGAACACAACAATTAATTAAGATTGCAATGGAACCCAATGTCTAGCTTATATTAATTCTCTTCCTTTTTTATTATGTTTGATAATATATGAATTGTTTATCATATTTTGTTCATTAAAGTACTAATTATCTTCAATAATTAATCTAATAGTCTATATGAAGTTGATGAATAGATTATAGAACTAGATATAAATATTTTTGTGCTAAATATTTGTGGGCATTCATGTATTAATTAATTAATTACAGATAATTATTGGGATAATCTATATAAAATTGGGAGATGGAGTTTAGATTTTGATCTAAATATGATAGCATATGTTCATAAAATCTGAAAGGGTTTATATGATTAGTATATAGAATAGAAATATACCTATGTATCTTTTGCAGCAAATAAGAGAATTTGAGCTTAAAATCCTAGATATATTTCACATAGGAATATAGTGATTTAATTAATTAGGGTGTTCTCTCTGGTTATGTTGCCTTAGGGTCAGATTTAGAAGGATTTATTTATATGACTATCGGAAGAAGCGTTTAAATACTATCAAGAATTTTCGGTTAATAATTTTATATAATTAATTAATTAAAAATGAAGTGAAGAGATTTAAATGAAGCATTGGGAAAAATTATAATCTTAAGTCTTTAAAATTTGATATTAATTATTGTCATTAAATAAATTTAATTGTTATTTTAATTAGATTTTACTTCATATCTTTATTCGATTGTTTAAATAAAATTAATTTGGTTAAGGGTTAGTAATTGATAGATATTATTAAATAATTCTCTGTGGGAATGATATATTGCGTGCCATTGTAGTGTTATTCGATTACGTACACTTTCGTGTGAAATCATAAATTAAAAATAGGCAAACAAGTTTTTGGCACCGTTGCCAGGGAATTAATTTAATAATTTTTATCAATATTAATTTTAGCCAAATTAGTTTTAATTTAAACTTATATATATATATATATATATATATATATATATATATATATATATATATATATATATATATATATATATATTCAAGTACGATGGTTGCATTTAATTATCAATGGTCTTCTGAGATGATGACTCACCAAAGTGTGGTAGAAATAGCTAACCAACAGACTGCATAGTTTGCGATGCTTGAACGAAGCTTGAACGAAAAATTAACGCTATTGGGAATCAATCCGTTCAGAATACCTACAATTAGCAGCAATATAATAACACCCCCAAACTACTATCATTTGGGTTGGTAGAATCATCTGAGTTATTCATGGGACTACAATAAATCCCATTATTTTGCTCCAAAACTATCATACCCTCCAGATTTTTCGTTTCAACCTTTACCACTAGAAACTGATACATCTTATTTGGAGCAACCAAAGAGCTTCAATTCAAAATCTTGAAAACCATGAGATACAACTTGCCGATGCTATCATTAATTGCCCGCAAGACACTTTACCTAGCGATACAGAGTTTAATCTTAAAGAGGCAGGTGAAGAGTAGTGCAAGACAGATATAGTAGAAAGTGGCAAGGAGTTTCAAGAGGCTGTTAGAAGAAATTTAAAGCGGTCACGTCCAAATATGGAGCAGGGTAGTAATGTTTAACATAAGAGGAGAAAAATTTGGGTTAAGGAAAAGAAAGATGAGGTGGATCAAACTGTGAGCTTGAATGGTATTAAGAAAAATTTGATAGCGTCGTTCGTCCAACAATTTTAGAATTCTGAAGAGTATTATGGGGTTGACTTTGTTGAAGAATATGGCATGCATGAATTCAAGTTTGGCGGTGGTTCACAAATTGGTAATTATGTCATGGAAATCAAAGAAAAGACTAAGAGGAGGCATGGAATGAAATTTTTTGCGATTGAACCTGATTGAAGAAAATGGAGTAGTCTGGCTGAGACTATAAAACAAGCGCTTATTGGGAGGCAACCCAAGATTTAATTTTAGTTTTAGTTTTTTTTTTTTTTTTTGAGTAGATTTTTCTTATGAGTAAATTTTAGTTTTTATTATAATATTTTGTTTCAGGTTTATTCAATACACTCAAGCTTAGCAGATGAAGAGAAAAATTCTACATATTCGGGGAAGTCCTTTGTTTTTAAATTCCTTTATTTTATACGTTAAGGACGATATTTGTTTTAAGTTTGGGATGTGGGTAAATCTTTGGAAATTTTAAAAAAAAATTAGATTTTATTTTAGTTTAAATTTTGTAGGTTTTATTTTAGTCTAAATTTTGAAATTTTGTGGATATATTCACTGCAAACTCTCACGAGATACAACTCATTCACTTGGAGTAACATTGAGGTTTAAAGGCTTATTGCACATACTAAGTGCAATCGTGTTTTCCTACAAAAATGGTGTAATTTTTTTTAAGTTAAGTCTCTTATGCAATGAATTAATTGAATTTAAATTATGGTCGATGATAAAAAATTTAATTTTGATTTAGTAACTTTTGGAAAAGGGATAAATTTTTACAATATTTGAATTTTGTCTTTTTATTAGTTATTATTTTGTTTGAGATTCTTTAAAATTTTAAGCATATATTCATTTGTGTTGAGTTAGTTTTAGCTTAGAGAAAAGGCTTATGCGGTTAGATGCTTATGATAGATATTTATGAGTTTTATGTCTTATTTGATCATAACTTAAAGCGAAATATTAGGCGGATTATAATTTGTGAGAGATGATTTAAGTGATTTTTCTAGGATTACTTAATATTGAGTTTCCCAAGTTAAATTGAAAAAAAAAATATGGTGAGTTCAGATAGGGTGTAAAACGCATTCACTCATAAACACATGCAAGAAAGAGATGGAGCGCAAAACGCTCACATGTTGGAAAAAATAATAGGGGAGTTGGTGAAAGTAGAATGCACACAAGCCAGTCATATTTGATATGATGTAGCATGTACTTTGTAATCTTATTCATTTATTAATAAAAGTTTATTTATACAAATGTATTTTCTTTTTTCATATTTAATAGATGACATTAATTGTGATAAACCCATAGTTGTTGAGCAATGCTTTTAGAATCACGATGATAATCGTGCTAATGAGATCTAAATTCAAAATAGTTCAAAATTAAAATTGTTCCTAATCGTGGGATTACTAAAATGGGAATTAATGAATCCAGATAGATTAGTACATACTATGCTTGCTCTTATAAAGAGGATGATTGATTTCATAATCATTTGTGTAGAGACACTAAGGCAGGTATGTAGGTGCTTATTAGAGAATAAGTTCACTGAACGTGACTCACTCAAGGAACACCTAATGGAGTCTTACTTGTCTGTTAATAGGAGTTCCTTTTGTGATAGTAGTACAAGTGATCATTGGACTTGAGATCATCATAGTATCTTGTATATGATAAATTATATTTTTACATATTTCTTAAAACCTTTAAAGTGTACTAAAGGGTATGTTTAGATATAATAAGTTATACATAGAGATAGGTGAATGGTCAACAAATAATATACCACTTCTAGTAAAAGAAGATAATGTCTTATGTGATTTGATAAATGATAAATCAATAGTCCTTAACCAATGCAGAATGAAAATTAGAAAGTAGTTTCTAATTTACATTAATTAGACTTATTTATTTGGGAATCGAAATGCATATAATCAAATAAAATAAGATTTAACAGTAATACCATGTCTTATATTTGATTAGGATATTGTGAGGTAGAATGATTGAATTGTACGGTAACTTTTCGCTGAATAGGTTCTTCTGTGATGAAATATTAAAATATATATTATCTGAAAAGTTATTGATCATTAAGGGGACTTACCCTTATTATAGAACAAATATTATTTATTTAAATAAATTAAATAATTTAATTTATTTATATAAATAAGATTAGAATAGTTTTAATTAAATTATTCTATTACCGATTTAATATGGAGAACCTAAATGGTCACACCACAAAAGAAAAATAATTATTTAAGAAGTAAATAGTATAATCGTAATAAAGAATTAAGTATATTTAATTTATACTATCAGGATAGAATAAATTAAATAGTTTAATATTTATTATTTAGTATTTTAGAAATACTAATTATAAATTAATACGATGAGTCTTATTATTATTATTATTACTATTATCATTATTATTTAGTTCTTAAATGGTTTAGTAATTAATTAATAAGGGTACTCTCGTAATTGATAATTAAGTTCTTAAATGGATTAGAAATTGTAACTATTATATTAAATTAATTAAGTTCTTAATTAGATTATGAGTTTAATTAAAAATCTTATTCCTAAAGTTGTTTGGAGAGTTGACTATATTTATAAATAAGAGAATTCTTATTATAGATTAAGGTTACATACACTCCCATAAGTTTTGAGATAGTACTCACAAGTTCTCTAAATCTAAAAAATTAGAAGAGAGAGAAAATTAGGGTTTTTCATCACCCACTTCTTGAATCTTTATTCTTCCTTGGTGGATCACATCTAGAAACCAAACACTTGGTGGATAATATTGATCAAAGAAATCTAATCAGTGGAATTCAATGAGAACACAAAGGAATTGGAGTTGATCACCTATCTGTGAAAAGCTAGAATCTACAAGGGTATAGTTTTCTATCTCCTTCTTGTTAATTAATAGTTATGCATAAAGGTCGATCTTGGATTATGTTTTGTAGTAAAAATTTTAAAATCAGTTTTATCGTGCTTTCGCTGCTTATATGTAATTTTATTGCATTTTCATGGATTATTACAAACCAACAGTGGCATCAAGAGCCAAACTTTATGCGAATTATTAATTATTTAGATTTCGTATATGTATGATTATGTGTTTAGAATAATTTATTGGGCATAATTTATTGTATAAAATAATGAATTTTGAAAATCAATTCAAAGATTGTGTTTTGAAACAGGAAACAGAATAATCGCGTTTTTCTACAAAAATTGCGAACTAGATAAAACCCTTCACAGCTACAACAGTAGTACCCATTGCCGCATGGATGACACCTACCGCCGCAGCAGTGTCTCTCACCACCGCAGCGGTCGACCTCTTGGTTGGACTAGTTTTGAGCAATTTTTGTGCAATTTTTCAATAAGAAAATAAAATATTTTATTTTATGATTTTATAATTAAAATAAAAGGTTTGTTTTAATCTTGAAATTGGATTCCATGCAACTTTAATTGCCCCTTAAATGATATTAATGTATATATGGAATGGTTTTAAATTTTATGAGATGAATATTATTTATTGATATATATAATAATAAATTGAATTGATTATGGACTATTGACCAATGTGTGATTGGATGTGGATGCATGAATGAATGAGTTTTATAAATGGGGTCTGCATACCTCGTCTTTCTAATTTTTCTTATGTATAATTTTATCTCCCTCCCTATGTACTTTCCCTTGACTGTAGATCAAAGTTTCTATTTATTATAAGTAGTTTTATAATAGGATTAGTAATTATTTTGAAGAATTGGAGTAAACAAGCAAAGAGCGCATGAAAACCCATTTGTAAAGAAGCCCGGGTTATTGAATGCAATAGTTAATTCAATGTATTTATTCTTGCACCTTAGGTTTGACCTTTTGGTTCACTTAGTGGCTCTAATGAACCAAACTAGAATAAAAGTCCATAATCAATTCAAGTAAAATATAGTATTTTATATGTGTATGCTAATTATATATATATATATATATTTGCATGCTCGGTAAACAAAATGAGACAATTAATATTAACAAACCCCTCATGATGTAGAGTAAATATTATTTATAAAATGAATTAAAGGAGTTTAATTCAATTAAATAAAATTAGAACGGTTCTAATTTATTTACTTTACTAATAAAAATTAAGTTGTAACGTTCAAAGATATTTGAAATATCGAACATCGCGTTCTAACATGATAAAATAATAAAGCATCAAATAATCAATATGAGTTTGTTGTGTCGCACAATACTTGTTTAATTATTTGAGATATTGTTTTATTACATAGTAGATGTTTATAAGGAATTGAACATTACTATTTTGTTGTGTATTTTTCTCTTCACTTATATGAAAATGTTAGGTCGGACTTAACATGAATAATTTTGATTTAGATGTGTCGCACATGATCTTAATAATTTAAGAGGCAAAAATAAAAGGAGTTACATGTTGATGTAATTGACAAAATATTGTCTACCTATTTATTTATATATAGTTTATTGTGTTGCACAAGGCTATATACATTTGAAATGGGATCCTTATTCTCACTAGCAAATCTTTAATTAGATTTGTCGAACTATATATGTAGATCATAATATAGTTTGATGAAAATAGTGGGAGATACCAATTTAAATAAAGACTTAATTTATTTTAGTAATTAATAAAATGAATATATGCTATAATGTTGTTTATTTTTCACATGCAGAATTTTACAAATATCAAATGCATTATTACTGCATAGCATACTTGATGCTAACAAACTAATCGGACCGAATTACACAGACTGGTTAAGGAATTTAAAAATTGTTCTCACTACTAAAAAGCTTTCCTATGTCCTAAATTCGTCTGTCCTTGCGACTGTTGTAGAAAATGCCTCTGAGGAAGAAATTGTTACTTTTAAGAAGTGGCAAGATGATGCTGTTGTGGCTCAATGCATCATGCTCACATCTATGACTAACGAGCTTTAGCGTCAGCACGAAAATATGGTTGCTCCTACTATACTGTTGCACCTTAAAAAACTTTATGGTGAGCAAAGTAGGACTGTTACAAATCAGATCTCTAAGGAGCTCTTCCGATCTCGAATGACCGATGACACTACTGTTGAGACACATGTCCTCAAGATGATTAATTTGATTAAAAAACTTAGACAGTTAGGGTTTGTGATCGATGGGGAGTTGAGTCAAAATCTGATCTTACAGTCACTCTCGGACACCTTCTCATAATTTGTTGTGAATTTTTACATGAATAAGTTGGACGTCAGCTTGCCTGAGTTACTGAACATGTTGAAAACCGCGGAGGGTTACTTCCTATCTAAACATTACGAAGTTTTGTTGGTAGATGATTCTTCCAAGAAAAGAAAGAGACCTAAGGGAACTTCTCAAAAGAAAAAATCTAAGAAGGCTAAGGGAAAGGCAAAAGTAAGGGATGATAAGAAAGCTTATCCAAATAGCAAATGAATGTGCTTCCATTACAACAAGTCGGGTCACTGGAAAAGAAACTGCAAGGAGTATATTGCAAGTTTAAAGCAGAAGAAACTTGGAGAAGCTTCAACCACAAATCAAGGTTTGTTCATGATTGAAATAAATCTTTCTATAAGTCAAAGTTCTATTTGGGTATTAGATACCGGTTGTGGTTCTCACATATGTAATACTATGCAGGGACTAAGCAAAAGTGGAAGGCTAAACAAAGATAAAGTCATCTTGTGCGTGGGGAATAAAGCAAAGGTTGCTACATTAGCCATAAGAACTTATTGTTTAGCACTGCTTACAGGTAAGTCCATTTATTTAAATAATTGCTATTATGTTCCAGCACTCATTAGAAATATTATTTCTATTCCTATGTTGGACAAGGATGGTTTTCACATTATAATTAAGAATAATAGTTGTTCTATTTATAATGATAATATTTTGTATAGTACTGGTAAATTGCACAATGGACTTTACTTACTTGACCTACAAGAAAATATATTACAAATTGAACAAACTAAGAAAAGAAAAAGAGATAATGTAAGTTATACCTTTATGTGTTACTATAGACTTGATCATATTAATGAAACAAGATTAAAAAAATTATAGAAAGATGGACTTTTAGAGCTCTCTGATTATGAATCATATCTAACTTGTTAATCTTGTCTTATGGATAAAATGACTAAATCTCCTTTTAGTGAAAAAGGAGAAAGAGTTACAGAGTTGTTAGAGTTGGTACACACAAATGTATGTAGACCTATGACAACACATGCACAATGAAGGTATTCATATTTTATCACTTTCACTGATGATCATTTAAGATTTAGATATATGTATTTGATGAAATATAAATCTGAATCATTTGAAAAGTTCAAAGACTAGAAGTGAAATAGAAAAACAAATTGGCAAAAGTATTAAAATTCTTCGATCGGATCGGGGAGGTAAATATTTATGCAATGAACTTCTCGATTATCTCAAACAAAATGGTATAATTGATAAGTAGGATTTTATTCCTATTTATTAGGTATTTTTAGGCTTAATTAATTGTGAGTTTTTAAGTATTTTTAGTGTTTTAGATTATTTTATATAATTTATTTAATTTTATGTGTTTTTATTATTTTTAGTATTTTTATATTATTTTTAATTATTTTATATTTTATTTTATAGGAAAAATAAGCCTGAGGGCAAATATGTAAATTCTGCAAAAGTTGAATGGCAATTTCGTAATTAACCAGCATTGATGGCAAAAGTGTAAATAAGGAAAAGTGGCGCACGGGGGCATTACTGTAATTTTTGGAACAAGCGTCTGCACAATGCGCGCAAAGAAGCAGACATAGCAGGCGCGCATAACAGAAACGATGTCGTTTAAGCAGCAGATAAAAAGCAGTCGTGCAATGCGCGACTAGACTCTGACCGGTCAAATGCGCGAAGGGCGTGTTTGGCTGAGCATTAATTCTGGAAACGAGATTATTTCGTGATTTTGAGCATTAATTTGATTTCAAATTGGATTTTAATTCCACATTAGCTTAGGATTATTATTGTACTTCTATAAATAGATTATATTACATGAGAGTAGAATAAAGAGCAAATTATTAAAGGTAATTAGGAGCTCTCACTCTCAAGTTTTTTTTATATATTATTTTTATTATGTTTGACTAATTTTATTATTCAGTTCTAGGAAATTTCAAACCCGATTATAATTAATGGTTAAATCAATTCAGTAATATTATTTATTCTTTCTCATATGAAATTATTTGTGATAATCTGTTTTAATTGTTTATTTGATATTGGGTTTGATTGATTTAATTTTGGCCTGTTGAGTTGATCAAATTATTATGAATTGCTAGATTTATGAATTATATTACGTGTAATTAATATTGTTCCTAATCGTTGGTAGTAAATAGTGATAGATGATTGTGGTCAAGTTTTTGTTTATTGCTATGGTTATCATGATGTATGTTAAACAGTCCGAGCTTATGAGATTGTTGCTTAGAATAATCTAATTTTCTTGTGATTAATGTTTCTATTATATTAAATTTAGAGAGCTTGTTATAGGTTGTATAATGGTTAGAATCTAATGAAGAGCTTGTTTTGTTAGATTAAAATTATGAAAAATTTCGGATAGTAAAGCTTGTTGTTGCTTAGGGTTATTAGTTTTATGCAAGGATAAAAATATATTTTGAATGATTGAATTATTAATTGTAAGGGTGAGATTGAACCGAAGAACTGAAGTCTTTAATTTATTAATTAATTTTATTAATTTACTTTTATTTATTTAGTTAATTATAATTAGGTCAAAACCCCTAAATCTAGTCTACATTGCATAAAAATAAATTAATCATTCCCTGTGGGTTCAACCCTTACTTGCTATTATACTGAGTTTGTGATTGATAGTGAGGATTAATTTTGGAGTGTTAACGACAGCTACCAATAATCTCACAATGGACTCCACCAAGAACGCCACAATTAAATGGTGCATCTGAAAGGAGAAATTGAACCTTGTTGAATATGGTCCGTTCTATGATGAGTTTTACCGATCTTTCAATTTTTTTTAGGGTTATGCCCTAGAAACGGTTGCACACCTACTTAACAAGGTACCTTTAAAATCCGCCCAAAAGACCCCATATGAAATATGAACAGGGAGGAAACCAAATCTTAAGTATGTTAGGATTTGTGGTTCTCCAACTTATGTCAAAATGTTTGAGCATGATAAGCTAGAGACAAGATATGATAACTGTAAATTTGTAGGATATTCTAAAGAATCTGCAGGATGTTATTTCTATCATCTTACTGATCAAAAGGTGTTTCTTGGGAAACATATTATGTAATGTCCTAGAATTTCCACGTCATTAATAATTAAATTATTAATTTAAATTCTAACGAGTTAGTTTTACGAGATTATTTAAATCTTTTAATGTGATTAATTAATTACGTGATTAAATGATTAAGTGATTAATTACTAAAATTAATTAAAGGGGGTCACTAATATGTTATTAAATTAGTGAACAAACCCTAAATTTTTAAAATCAAAATAATTGATAAGTTTTCTATTAATTAAATATTTAATTAAATTGAATATAATGAGTTAATTAAATATAATAAATTAATTAATATGATTATTAATTAATGTAACTAAAGTGAAATATTAATAATAATATTTATCAGTCTATTTAGTAATTTAATACTAATGGGTTAGAGTATTTAATTATTTATTCAATCTAATTATTTATTTAATCATGGATTGAATAATTAATGTGTAAATTATTAAATTAGCCAAACATGGATCAATTAGTAGCCCAAGTGAAGAATAATAAAATTTGACAAACTAGTAGCCCAATCAATTTAATAGGAGTCCAATTGGTATTTTAAATAAAGCTCAATACTTGACCCACATAGAAAATAAATATGTAACTTATTAATTATTAAAAAGTGAGCTTATGACAATCATTGTGGGACAAAAGTATAACCCATCAGCCGTGTAAGAGGATAGAGGGAGTGTGAGTTGATATTTTTTCTTTATTTCTCATTTATTTAACTAGATTGCTTGTTTTAAATTATTTTTTTTCAAGTACTTGGACCATCCCTCTTTTCACCTAATGTGTCATTTAGCCATTTCTTGTGTAAGCTTCCATCTAGGGGTATGGTCTATATTATTAGATATATTATATGTATCTATTAATTTTACAAGTATACTTGCATTGGTAAATATTGCACTTCATTATTTTTCTCCAAGTTCCAAAAGAGAGAGTTTGAGAGCAAAGTATTTTGAGAGAGAGCAAGAGAAGGAGAAGGAGTTCTAAGCTAGTTCATGTCATCTTCTTATACTACCTATTTTGGAAGAAGAAAAAAAAGGAAAATAGCCATTAAATTAAGGTAATGGTTATTTTAAATATAGCTTTGCTTTAAAATTAAATAAATTATCATGTTAGTATAAACATGTTAATATAGTTAATAATGTGTGGTAGTAATATTTATGTCATGCTTGAGTTTAATATGCTTGGTTTGTATTTTGGTAGATTTTGTATGCTAAAAACATGTGTTTAGTAGTGTATAAACAAGTCTTTGAATTTATGACCAAATATAAATTCAAAAATATTTTTATAAAACTTAGGTTTGATGTTCTAATATTATAGAACATTAAATCATGAGAAAAACAAAGTTTGAATAGCTCAAAATGGAGTTATACACAAAAAGTTATGATTTGTGGTAGTTTATGTGATGTAAAAAAAATTTATATAAAAAAAAAGATATTAAATCATGAAAAATTAAATTTTCATGTTATAAATTGATATTAAGTGATTGGTAATTTTTTTGAATTTTTATTGAGGATTTAAAGCTTACTTGATGGTATAATTTTTATTAAAGTGTGTATTTTCGGACACTGTTCACAATCTGCTGGAAAGGAAAAAAAAAAAGGCCGCGCAATGCGCCCAAGCATTTTTTTGCCGACAGACGCGGAGCCAAACGACGTCGTTTGGCATAGGAAAAAGTTACTCCGCGCGGAAGCCAGCAACGGGTAATCCAAAACGGCATCGTTTTAAGCCTGCTTACTGTTTAACGCGCGCAATGCGCGGGAACCAGTTTTTCGCAAAATTATCATACTGCCCCTCCGTTCGTTTTTCGGTGAAATTACTATTTTGCCCTCAGATCAATTTTAAACTTATTTATAGAAATGTCATTCGGGTAAATTTTAATTAATTTAAATATTTGAAAATTAATTTAAAATTATAACAAAAATAATAATAATACAAAAATGATATTAGGGAGGATATTTTTCATTAAGTTTAATATTTAAATATTTTAAATATTAATCTAGTTAGCTAAACCATGGTTAAGTTAAATAAAATTATTATTTATTTATTATTTACAATGTTAATAATAAATAATGGTGATAAAGTAGCAATCGTTATTTAATTCCTATTAAATAATAATTAAAGAGAGATAAAAATTTGTAAATTAATTATTTATTATTTAAATATTATTAAATAATGAACAAGGATTATTAAGTAATTAATTATTATTTAATTAACATTAAATAATGATTAATGGAAATTAAGTTATTAGATTAATAATTTATGATTTAATTTAAATAATAAATAAGGATAAATAAATTGAGTATTATTTAACCTTAAATAATAATTTAAATTAATTAAATAATTAATTATTATTTAATTGACATTAAATAATAATTAAAGAGGATAAAATTAGTAAACTATTATTTAATTTCCTTAAATTAAATAATAAATGAGGTTAGTTACTTTGTTAATTATTAGTTGATTTATATTAATTTAAAGAAAGTTAAAATTAAATCAATAATTATTTATTATTTAATTATTATTAAATAATAAGTAAGTACAATTAGTTATTATTTATTTTATATAATAACTAAAATTAATTAATTAATTTCTATTTAATCAAGATTAAATAGTAATTAAATAGAGATTGAGTTAATAAAATAATTTGAATTTAATTATGATTTAATTAAACAATTGTAATAAGTTGTTTAAGGGTTTAATAAGTATCCAACACTTGAGAAAAGTATTTTCTAACATATTAAATTATTAACCTAATATGATTGAGGGTCTATAAGGTTAATAATATTGTTTTGACTGATGTAAATTATGTGTTAGTACTTTTGTGATAGATAAGTTCCTTAATGAACGTATAGTTGTACAAATACGACGTACTAATTATTAGACCAACTTTATTAATGTTAGGTCTTTCAAAGCCAATTAGTTAAAGCTAAACATTAATTGTAGCTGAGTTGACAGGCAAGTAGTTCCTTATCTCTAAACTCATTTCATTAAGCAAGTTATTTATTTAAGCTTAAATTGTTATTTTCAAACATGCTTTGAGTGGTTTAATTACTTTACAATTATTTTACATCGATATTATTGTTATTCGCACTTAGTGCACTCGATATTGTACTGACTTGTACTTAATTATTGTTCTACTGTAAAGAACTATTCAAAGTAGGTCTAAGCAATTGTTTGGCTAGACATTTATGTTAAAGATTTTAAAAGCTATCCAAATCATTGAAGATGCGTATTCTTAGACTATTATGAACACCCATTTATTATAGGGGAGTACCCTGTATCTAATATCAGGTACAAAAATACGAAAATTAAATATTATGCATACATATATTGTACTGAGGCTGATCCCCTCGGGTACATATTTCTGGTAGTAACCATTGGGTCAACCTGCTATTGACTCCAGTGGATATTTATAATTCATAGTCTATTTGACTATCTTAATTTTAAAAGCAAATCATTATTCCTGCTTATGTTATTCATATTATTGAATTGTTCAGCTATTCCCTTTCATTCAAAATATATTGTTTCTTGTTGTTATTTAAACTTGTTGAGCAAAGTAGTTGCTCACCCTTGCTATATCATGAAACCTTATTCCAGTGCAACCCGAGACTTCGGGGAAGAATAAGGGTAAGGGAAAGATGAAGTGATAGACTTCAAGATACAGTTTTGTAGTTAATTAAATTACTTGTTATGTAATATAAATCTTAAGTACTTTATTCAGGGTATTTGTGTACTTTTGTGAAAGGTTATCATATCTTGGGACTAGTAACACCTTGAATGAACAACATATGTTTATTATTCCGCATTTAGTTATTGTATGTTATTTAGAGGTGAATGTTTGTATTGGATCGTGATGACCGGATCCGGGTATTTGGAACCCGAATTTGGGGGCGTCACAGGTTGGTATCAGAGCTGTAGGTTAGAAACGTTAAGATTGCGAAACTTAAGTTATAACTTTGGTAGTAAACTCGTATTGAGTGTTAGGAGATAAATCGAGGAGATTTATCATATGTGGTTTTGATGAATTGGGGAATTCATCGAGTCGAGTCGTACCCAATGAAATATAATTTCATTTCTTCAATTAATATATTTTATTGTTGTACTGATGTTAGCTTTTTTGTAATGTGTTGTAGGATGGCTATAGGCGAGACGAGCGGAGCTCAAGAGGACGTGGTATTCATTGATATACCATTGGATACGCAGCAGTTGGTAGGGTATGCACCCGTTGCACCTGTATCCCCAGTTGAGGAGCCAGAGTCAAATCCCGAGGAGGGAGATCGAGAGGAGGCTGTCTGGGGCGGAGTGATGCGACCGTACAACGAAGAGGAGGCCGATACTGAGGATGAGGAGCCGGTTGAGTATGCTGATGGCATGTGCACTACCGCCAGTTACATCATCGATACTCTGACTACGGCTAATGATGAGCTAGAGGAGAGGGTTCAGCACCTAGAGGAGCAGAACCAGATTCACCAGCAGACTGAGGAGCAGTATAGGGACGTAGCTTACATGTTCTCTGGTGAGAACATGGAGCTAAAGGAGAAGATGACCGATTTGCAGGCCAAAATTCAGCAGTTAGAGAGCGCTGCACCTTCATTGGGTCCTACTGTGCAGCAGTTTATGATCCAGAGTAGTCAGCTGAGGCAGACGTTGGGGAGATTAGATGCTAGGGAGATGGCTAGTCAGACAGTTCTCCAGACCATTAGGGCTGAGCTTGATAGGGAGAGAGCCGCTAGGATCGACACCTTAGAGTATACTCTTGGCACTTCGTTTGATCAACTGAGGCGTCGGGTTATGAGGCACCATAGGGAGGTGGGTAACAGCAGACGCTGGATTCGTCGCCGTACAGTGGAGGAGTTGGCCCAGCAGGCTTTACACTAGGCTATTCGTAGGACTGTTCGCCGCAGCAGGTGGTGATTTATTGTTGTTATCTTATTTGTACCTATTAGTAGTGAGTCCCACCTTTTGTTTCTATTAGGGACGTTTCAGCTGTTGTAAGCAATTATATTTTGATGTATGCATAGTATGTCAGTTAGACCCCAACTTTTGTTCTGTTAGAGAGGTAGATGGTAGTAAATCCTCACTTTTTGTTCATTGGAGGATAGTCGTTGATAGGCAACTTGTGCCTTGATCTTTTATAGAAATATGCCACTTGTTGAGTCTGTACTAAAACATTGGTATATGAATATAAATGCAGTTATTTCCTTGTTTAAATCAAATATGCTTTATATATAGTTTTGAATTTAAATGTTAATTTGGCTAACATAATGCATAGAACTATAAGCATAAGTCTAAGATTTGCTCTTTAGCAGATCATGCCGAGAGGTAGACCACGCAATCAACGTATCCCAGAGTCAGAGAGTGAGGTTGGAGATCAACCCAATCATATTAGGATGTTTACAGAAATGCTGGCGGAAGCTATGCAAGCTAGACCCCCACCAGTGGTAGTACAACCAGCATCGCAACCAGCGCCGCACTTAGCAAATTTCAAGGACTTCAAACTGGTTGGACTACCGAAGTTTTAGGGAACTCTAAACCCGATCGAAGCACAAACTTTGATCGAGAAAATAGAGAAGGTGTTCGAGGTCGCTAGGGTGGCCAAAGAACAGAAGACTAGTTTCGCTACCTTCATGATGAAGGGGGAGGCAAACTACTGGTGGAAGGCCAACAAAGGTCGTGCGGGAGAAGGCGTCATTACCTAGGAACACTTTAAAGAAATGTTTCTAGAAAATTACTTTCCAGAAAGCATGCAACAAGAAATGGAGGTGAAACTCCTCGAGCTAAAACAGGGGAGTATGTCTGTGGCCGAGTATGTGGCCAAGTTTAATGAGTTGACAAGGTTTACAACTCATCAAGTTGATACAGAGGCTAGGAAGGCTCGGAGGTTTGAGCTGGGACTGAAGCCGTGGGTGTACCGTTCTGTGCCGGTATTAAAGATCAAGAGCTTTGCAGAGCTATTGGAAAGGGCAATCATTACAGAGGGTGGCAATGAGACCCTGGCTAAATTCAACCAGGAGAGGAAGAAGGGTCATGAAGGACAGAAGGCGGGGAGCAGTGGAGGCAGCAACCCCAATAAATGGAAGTGGAATGAGAGTCAATCGTCCGGAGGTAACAAATCCGGAGGAGAGACTAAGAAAGTGGGCAAATGCAACAATTGTGGTCTTGAAAGGAAAGAGTGTTTGCTATAGTTGCGGACAGCCGGGGCACATGGCTCCACAATGCCCGAAAAAGATGAAGGGGGTATGTTTTTCCTATGGAGCAACCGATCATCATGCCAAGGACTGTCCAAAGAGGAAGGGAGACGCTGAGAGTGGCAACAGAGGCAACAACAACAACAACAACAACAGGCTGAACATTAGAGGGCCAGCCAGCCAGGCCAACCGACCCACAGCGCGCACCTTCAACATGACTGTGCATGATGCAGTCGACTCCAAGGACGAGGTGTTAGGTATCATCCCGATCAATGGTATTAATGCATATATATTGTTTGATTCGGGTGCTACCTGCTCTTTTATTTTCGAAGATTTTGCTAAGAGATTAGATTTACCTCAAGAAAAGCTAAAACATCCTATGAACGTAGAAGTAGCAAACAAATAAATCATTCCCGTAGACTACATTCATAGGAACTGTTGTGCTGAATTATGAGGGTTTAAACTTAACGTGGATTTGATACCGATTCATCTGGGAGAGTTTGACGTAATCCTAGGGATGGATTGACTATCGAGTCATGGAGCAGTTATTGACTGTAAGAAGAAGTGTGTGCACCTAAAGACTCCAAATAGGTCAAAAGTTATATTTTACGGTAGTAAATCGCCAAGACAATCAAGTTGTCTGACGATGATGCAAGCACGAAAGTTGCTCAGGAAATGGTGCGTAGGTTATTTGGCTCATATGGTCGATACTCGACGTGTCGTGGGCGAACTGAGTCAGATACCTGTGGTACGGGAATTCACTGATGTTTTCCCAGATGAGATTCTGGGGTTACCATTGGACAGAGAAGTGGAGTTTGTCATTGATTTGGTACCGGGGACTGCACTGATATCGAAGGTACCATATCGTATGGCACCGGTGGAAATGAAAAAATTGATGGTTTAACTACAGGAACTGCTAGATAAAGGTTACATAAGACCAAGCGTGTCACCATGGGGAGCGTCGATTCTGTTTGTAAAGAAGAAGGATGGTTCGATGAGGCTTTGGATTGATTACCGGGAGTTGAACAAGGTCACCATTAAGAAAAGTTATCCGCTGCCCAGAATTGATGATCTGTTTGATCAACTTAAGGGAGCGAAATACTTTTCGAAGATAGATTTAAGGACTGGTTATCGTCAACTGAAGGTGAGGGAGGAGGATATCCCAAAAACGGCATTCAGAACTCGTTATGGTCATTTTGAGTTTCTAGTGATGTCATTTGGACTGACGAATGCACCAGCGGCATTCATGGATATGATGAACAGAGTGTTCAAGCAGTACTTGGACAAGTTCATAGTCGTCTTCATTGATGACATATTGGTGTATTCGAAGACGGAGGAAGAACATACAGAACATTTACGGATCGCATTGGAGGCTTTGAGAAGGGAGAATTTGTACGCCAAGTTTTCGAAGTGTGAATTTTGGTTGCAGAGGGTGTAGTTTCTAGGTCATGTTATCGACAAAGACAATTTTTCAGTGGATCCAGCGAAGGTGGAGGCAGTTATCAATTGGGAACAGCCGAAGACGCCGACTGAGATCAGGAGTTTCTTAGGGTTAGCAGGGTATTATCGGAGATTCATTCAGGATTTTTCGAAGATAGCATCACCATTGACCAATCTTACCCGAAAGACTGTGAAGTTTGTTTGGTCGGAAAAGTTCGAGGAAAGTTTCATGAAGCTGAAGAAGAGGTTGAGTCAGGCACCAGTGTTGGCTTTACCGGATGACACGGGAGGTTTTGTAGTGTACAGTGATGCGTCACACAAGGGTCTTGGTTGTGTGCTAATGCAACACGGCAATGTCATTGCGTATGCGTCACGACAGTTAAAGGATTATGAGAAGGGTTATCCGACTCATGACCTGGAGTTAACAGCGGTAGTTTTCACCCTGAAGATTTGGAGGCACTAACTGTATGGTGAGAAGTGTGAGATATATACAGATCACAAAAGTCTGAAATATATCTTCACTCAGAAGGAGTTGAATATGAGACAACGTCGATGGTTAGAATTGATCAAAGACTACGACTGTGAGATTCTGTACCATCCGGGCAAGGCTAATGTAGTAGCAGATGCCTTGACCAGAAAATGCAGGGAGAAGTTGTTGAAGCTAACAAATCAGGAAGAGTTGGTGAGAGATTTCGAACGTTTGGAGTTGGAGATCAAATATCCGATGGAGCCAGACGAGAAGTTATTTACAGTAACAGCAAGCCCGACCTTATTAGACAAGATCAAGGAGGCTCAGGAAAAGGATGAAGATTGTGATAGTATTAAGAAGCGAATTGTTGAAGGCGATGAGCTTAAGTACAAGATTGATAGCACAGGGTTGCTAAGGTTCGAAGGGAGAGTCTGGGTACCGATGGATCCGGAGCTAAGGGAAGAGATTCTTTAGAAAGCTCACAATACGAGGTACTCAGTACATCCCGGAAGTACGAAGATGTATCAGGATCTACGGCAATACTTTTGGTAGCCGAATATGAAGAGGGAAGTAGCAGAATGTGTCAGTCGATATCTGACATGCCAGCAGGTTAAAGCAGAGCATCAGTGGCCGAGCGGACTGCTTCAACCATTAGAGATCCCAGAGTGGAAGTGGGAGCACATCACAATGGATTTTGTGGTGGGTTTGCCACCGACACATAAAGGTTAAGAGGCCATCTGGGTTATAGTGGATCGTTTGACCAAGTCAACCCATTTTCTACCTATCAGAATACAGTACAATCTGGAGCAGTTAGCGAAGCTCTATGTGAAGGAGATAGTGTCACGACATGGAGTGCCGGTATCGATTGTGTCCGACAGAGATCCGCGCTTCACGTCAAATTTTTGGAGGAGTTTGCAAGCAAGGATGGGAACACAGTTGAGGTTAAGCACAGCGTACCATCCTCAAACTGACGGCCAGAGCGAGCGAACGATTCAGACTCTGGAGGATATGCTCCGAGCGGTCGTGATAGACCTAAAGGGCAACTGGGATGACCATTTGCCATTGGTATAGTTCGCTTACAACAATAGCTATCACGCTAGTAACGGCATGCCAACGTACGAAGCGCTTTATGGAAGAAAATGTCGAACACCGTTGTGTTGGGACGAGGTCGGTGAACGAAGACTGCTTGGACCTGAAATGGTGCAGCAGACTGCAGACACAGTACAACTTGTCAGAAATCGACTGGTAGCAGCTCAAGATCGTCAAAAGAAGTACGTGGATTTGCATCGCCAAAAGCGGGACTTCGACGTGGGCAGTTTCGTATTTCTGAAGGTATCTCCCTAGAAGGGGAAGATCCGTTTTGGTAAGAAGGGCAAGCTGAGCCCTAGGTTCATAGGACCATTTAAAATCTTGAGGCGAGTCGGTGAAGTGGCGTACGAGGTAGCATTACCTCCTGAACTTGAGCATATTCACAATGTGTTTCATGTGTCAGTGTTGCCGCCGTATAAACCAGACTACAAGCACGTTATATTCTATGAACCGATTCAAGTCGAGAAGGACTTATCATATGAAGAAGTTCATGTCCAGATACTCGATAGGAAGGAACAAAAGCTGAGGAATAAGATAATTCATTCTGTCAAAGTACTTTGGAGAAATCACGTAATTGAAGAAGCTACGTGGGAACTAGGGGAAGAAATGAGAGCGAATTACCTATTTTTATTTGAATAACCTTATTTTACAATTCCGAGGACGGAATTTTTATAAGGGGGGAGAATGTAATGTCCTAGAATTTTCACGTTATTATTAATTAAATTATTAATTTAAATTCTGACGAGTTAGTTTTACGAGATTATTTAAATCTTTTTATGTGATTAATTAATTACGTGATTAAATGATTAAGTGATTAATTACTAGAATTAATTAAAGGGGGTCACTAATATGTTATTAAATTAGTGAACAAACCCTAAAGTTTTAATATCAAAATAATTGATAAGTTTTCTATTAATTAAATATTTAATTAAATTGAATATAATGAGTTAATTAAATATAATAAAGTAATTAATATGATTATTAATTAATGTAAATAATGTGAAATATTAATAATAATATTTATCAGTCTATTTAGTAATTTAATACTAATGGGTTAGAGTATTTAATTATTTATTCAATCTAATTATTTTTTTAATCATGGATTGAATAATTAATGTGTAAATTATTAAATTAGCCAAACATGAATCAATAAGTAGCCCAAGTGAAGAATAATAAAATTTGATAAACTAGTAGCCCAAACAATTTAATAGAAGCCCAATTGGTATTTTAAATAAAGCCCAATACTTGACCCACTTGGAAAATAATTATGTAACTTATTAATTATTAAAAAGTGAGTTTATGACAATCATTGTGGGACAAAAGTGTAACCCATCAGCCGTGTAAGAGGACAGAGGGAGTGTGAGTTGATATTTTTTTCTTTATTTCTCATTTATTTAACTAGGTTGCTTGTTTTAAATTATTTTTTTTCAAGTACTTGGATCATCCCTCTTTTCACCTAATTTGTCATTTAGCCATTTCTTGTGTAAGCTTCCATCTAGGGGTATGGTCTAGATTATTAGATATATTATGTGTATCTATTAATTTTACAAGTATACTTGCATTGGTAAATATTGCACTTCATTATTTTCTCCAAGTTCCAAAAGAGAGAGTTTGAGAGCAAAGTATTTTGAGAGAGAGCAAGAGAAGGAGAAGGAGTTCCAAGCTAGTTCATGTCATCTTCTTATACTACCTATTTTGGAAAAATAAAAAATAAAAAATAAAGGAAAATAGCCATTAAATCAAGGTAATGATTATTTTAAATATAGCTTTGCTTTAAAATTAAATAAATTATCATGTTAGTATAAACATGTTAATATAGTTAATAATGTGTGGTAGTAATATTTATCTCATACTTGAGTTTAATATGCTTGGTTTGTATTTTGGTATATTTTGTATGCTAAAAACATGTGTTTAGTAGTGTATAAACAAGTTTTAAAATTTATGACCAAAAATATTTTTATAAAACTTAGGTTTGATGTTCTAATATTATAGAACATTAAATCATGAGGAAAAACAAAGTTTGAATAACTCAAAATGGAGTTATACACAAAAAGATATGATTTGTGTTAGTTTATGTGATGTAAAAATTTTTATGTAAAAAAAAAGATATTAAATCATGAAAAATTAAATTTTCATGTTATAAATTGATATTAAGTGATTGGTAATTTTTTTGGATTTTTATTGAGGATTTAAAGCTTACTTGATGGTATAATTTTTATTAAAGTGTGTATTTTCGGACATTGTTCACAATCTTCTGGAAAGGGGGGGAAAAAACAATGGTCGCGCAATGCGCGCAAGCATTTTTTGGCCGACGGACGCGGAGCCAAACGACGTTATTTGGCGTAGGAAAAAGTTACTCCGCGCGTTATGCGCGGAAGCCAGCAGTGGGTAGTCCAAAGGGGCATCGTTTTAAGCCTGCTTACTGTTTAACGCGCGCAATGCGCGAGAACCAATTTTCGGCAAAATTACCATACTGCCCCTCCGTTCGTTTTTCGACAAAATTACTATTTTGCCCTCGGATCAGTTTTCAACTTATTTACAGAAATTTCATTCGGGTAAATTTTAATTAATTTAAATATTTGAAAATTAATTTAAAATTATAACAAAAATAACAATAATACAAAAATAATTTTGGGGAGGATATTTTTCACTAAGTTTAATATTTAAATATTAATCTAGTTAGCTAAATCATGGTTAAGTTAAATAAAATTATTATTTATTTATTATTTACAATGGTAATAATAAATAACGGTGATAAAGTAGCAATCGTTATTTAACTCCTATTAAATAATAATTAAAGAGAGATAAAAATTTATAAATTAATTATTTATTATTTAAATATTATTAAATAATAAATAAGGATTATTAAGTAATTAATTATTATTTAATTAACATTAAATAATGATTAATGGAAATTAAGTTATTAGATTAATAATTTATGATTTAATTTAAATAATAAATAAGGATAAATAAATTGAGTATTAGTTAACCTTAAATAATAATTAAAATTAATTAAATAATTAATTATTATTTAATTGACATTAAATAATAATTAAAGAGGATAAAAGTAGTAAACTATTATTTAATTTCCTTAAATTAAATAATAAATGAGGTTAATTACTTTCCAAATTATTAGTTGATTTATTTTAATTTAAAGAAGGTTAAAATTAAATCAATAATTATTTATTATTTAATTATTATTAAATAATAAGTAAGTACAATTAGTTATTATTTATTTTAAATAATCACTAAAATTAATTAATTAATTTCTATTTAATCAAGATTAAATAGTAATTAAATAGAGATTGAGTTAATAAAATAATTTGAATTTAATTATGATTTAATTAAACAATTGTAAGAAGTTGTTTAAGGGTTTAATAAGTGTCCAACACTTAAGAATAATATTTTCTAACTTATTAAATTATTAACCTAATATGATGGAGGGTCTATAAGGTTAATAATATTGTTTTGACTGATGTAAATTATGTGTTATTACTTATGTGATAGATAAGTTCCTTAGTGAGCATATAGTTGTACAAATACGTCATACTAATTATTAGACCAACTTTATTAATGTTAGGTCTTTCAAAGCCAGTTAGTTAAAGTCTGTTAGTTAAAGCTAGACATTAATTGTAGTTGAGCAGACAAGCAAGTTCATTATCTCTAAACTCATTTCATTGAGCAAGTTATTTATTTAAGCTTGAACTGTTATTTTCAAACATGTTTTGAGTGGTTTAATTACTTTACAATTATTCCACATCGATATTGTTGTTATTCGCACTTGGTGCACTCGATATTGTACAATCATTGACTTGTACTTAATTATTGTTCTACTGTTTAAAGAACTGTACAAAATAGGTGTAAGTCATTGTTCGGCTAGACATTTATTTTAAAGATTTTAAAAGCTATACAAATCATTGAAGATGCGGATTCTTAGACTATTATGAACACCCATTTATTATAGGGGAGTACCCAGTATCTAATATCAGGTACAAAAATACGGAAATTAAATGTTATGCATACACATATTGTACTGAGGCTGATCTCCTCGAGTACATATTTCTGGTAGTAACCATTGGGTCAGCTTGCTATTGACTCCAGTGGATATTTATAGTTCATAGTCTATTTGACTGTCTTAATTTTAAAAGCAAATCATTATTCCTGTTTATGTTATTCATATTATTGAATTGTTCAGCTATTCTCTTTCATTCGTGATATATTGTTTCTTGTTGTTATTTAAACTTGTTGAGCAAACTAGTTGCTCACCCTTGCTATATCATGAAACCTTATTCCAGTGCAACCCGAGACTTCGGGGAAGAACAAGGGTAAGGGAAAGATGAAGTGATAGACTTCAGGATGCAGCCTTGCATTTAATTAAATTACTTGTTATGTAATATAAACCCTAAGTACTTTATTCAGGGTATTTGTGTACTTTTGTGTAAGGTTATCATATCTTGGGACTAGTAACACCTTTGAATGAACAACATATGTTTATTATTCCGCATTTAGTTATTGTATGTTATTTAGAGGTGAATGTTTGTATTGGATCGTGATGACCGGATCCGGGTATTTGGAACCCGAATTTGGGGGCGTCACATATTACCTTCTTGGAAAAAGAAGTTTATCCTTAAAAGGGTCAGTGAGAGTAAGATAAATCTTGAAGAAATTCAAGAACCGTAAAACACTACGAGTCAAATTGAGATTCCTAATCAAGTAACACAACCTACTGTACCACTACATATTTGAAAGTCTGAAAGAGTACCAAAGATACCTGAAAGGTATAGATTCATCATAAAATATGATGGATGAGGTACGCATCATAGATGATGATGATTCTTTGACTTACGAAGAGGCTATAAGTAATAAAGACTCAGAGAAATGGTTAGCAGCCATGAAATCTGGGATAGACTCCTTGTACAAGAACCAAGTATGGACTTTGGTTACTCCACCTGAGGGCATTAAGCCCATCGGGTGCAAATGGGTCTTTAAGAAAAAGACTGGAGCAGACGACATAGTAGAGACCTATAAGGCCCGACTGGTTGCAAAAGGTTTCAAAAAAAGATAAGTTGTTGACTATGATTAAACCTTCTCACCAGTAGTGATGCTCAAGTCCATTTGGATTTTGCTTGCAGTTGCAGCTTATCATGACTATGAGATCTGGCAAATGGACATGAAAACGGCCTTCCTCAATGAAAAATTAGAAGATGATGTATATATGATACAGCCAGATGGTTTTGGTTCAAAGGTTGGAAATAATCAAGTCTGTAAACTACAACGATCCATCTATGGATTGAAGTAAGCTTCTCGAAGATGGAACATCCATTTTGATGAAACAATCAAAGAGTTTGATTTTATCTAAAAATGGGATGAACCATGTGTGTACAAGAAAATTAATGGGAGAGCTATCACATTTCTAGTACTATATGTTGATATATTACTGATAAGGAATGATGTTCCAATGATACAGTCGATGAAGATTTGGTTGTCTAAACACTTCTCAATGAAAGACTTGAGAGAAGTGTTCTATATTTTAGGGATAAAGATCTATAGAGATAAATCTAAAAAGATGTTTGGCTTATCACAAGGAATGTACATTAATTCAATGTTAAAGAAGTTTAGCATGGAAGATTCCAAGAAACGGCTCATGCCGATGGGTCCTAGAATATGTAATATCCCAGATATTTTCAAGATTTTAAATAATATCTTAATTGATTTTATTAAAGGTTAAGGTTTAAAACCTAGAATTTGAGAAGTAAGATGTGTAGAAAATGGGTAAACATTTTTTTTAACATAATTTATTTGTTAGAAATTAAATGTGGGAATATTTTAATAATGCATGTAAAGAATTTATTAAGGAAATAAATTCAATTGAGAAGTGAAGGTGATTATATTAATATCTATATATATACCTAGAGTTGAGTTTGTTAGTCAAACAAGATGAGGTGTGAAGTAAATTAAATACTCAATAAAACTAATAAATTAATTAGTTTTAGTATGAATTAAAAAGGAAAGTCATGTAATATAATTAATTGAATTAATTATATAAGTTATGAATTAAGGTTATGAGTAACAAGTAGGGAAGTGGAATATTGCCTAGAAGGACAATATTAATAAGTTAATTAATTAAGTAAATTAATTAATTAATAAGTTATTGTAGATGTTAGCCCAATATGGAGATATTTGTATGAAATGGGTAATTAAATAAGGGAGCCCAATAAAAAGTAAGTTATGTAGCCCAAACCATTAAAAGTCAAATGATGGTCAATGGTTGGGAGAAGCATTTCAAGTATTGATTGAGTGTAGAGAATTAACTAGTGTGGGGTTAATTGAATAACCCTAGTTGGTAGACAAGAGAGAGCATTAACCAATCATTGGTCAATTGCTAGGTATATAAAGGCGGTGTTAAGAATTAACTATGAATGAGTTAATTAAGTAAACCAATGTGGTAGAATTAATTATAGCAAGTCTAATTGGATTATATTATAAGTTCAATTGAGGTATTAAACTAGGTCAAATTAATTAACTTAGTAGTCTATGTGATTTATTAAACATTTGTGTATTCTTGTTGTTCTTCGGTATTAAAGATTGTCACTAATAGTAATTAAATTAGTGAACAAACCTGAAGTGTGAAATAGCAAGAAATGTGCTATAATTAATTATGGTGTTAATTCAAAATATGGAATATAAATAATTTGAATGTGTATTATATTTAAATTATTAAATTAAATAATTTAAATATGTATTATATTATAAAAAAAATGGAAATTTAAATAATTAAATAATTAAAGTAATTATTTAATTATGGTACAATAATTATTTATTGGACCAATATGATTTGGGTCCATTTCTTCAATTTGGGCCGTATATATTGGGCTTGTAATTGGTTATCCGTTAACCAAAATAGGAAGAGAGACTCGGTTAGTTGTAAAAGCCGGTGTCTGTGTTACGTAACGTGTAAGGTGGTTGTGAGCAGAGAGCATGATGCTCGTCAGAGGGAGTTGGTGAGTAGGGTAAGGTCACTGATGGAACAGGAGAGAGAGTGAAGTGTTCTTATTTAACTAAGCCTTCTCCATTTCTTCTCCTTTTTATTTTCCATTTCGTCTGATAAGAGTGAGATAGAAAAGCAGGGTAGTGTTATTATTCTTCACTCCTATGTTTCCTTCTGTGAGCGTCCCATTGAGAGAAAGAGTAAGAGTTTGTGAAGAAGAAGAAAGTCAAGAGGAGAAATGAAGAAGCTATGAAGGTATATTGTTATACACTTGTTTAATGTTTGATTTGATTGGGTAAATGTTAGTTTTAATGAGATTAATGGTATTAGATCATGAATATTTTGTGGGTAATGGTCTAACCATAGATTTAAATGAATCTAGTAGATGATTCACGGATTAAATTAAATGAAAGGAAGTTGAAGAACACAAATTCGCAGGAAAGCGGTATTGTGTTACTGTCGGTTGATGATTTTTATAAAATTGAATATTTGGAGTTAGAGAGTGGGTAAGGTACCAAATTAAAGCTAGAGGAGTAAGCTACACGTAGAAATTTTAAGATCTCAGAAATTCTTTGTGGTTTGTTCGTAGTGACTGTTTGAATCAGTTTGGGTCAGACCGAAATGCTGCTACCCAGAAACTGTAACGATTTTTGTTCATTGTAAAAATCATATAAAATCATGTGTTTGGAATTTGAAGTTGGTATAAACTACAAAGTTGTAGATATGGAAGTTATCTAAAAGTACCCAAAATATTTAACGATTTTATGGTGTAGAGCATTTTTGAATGAATTAATGTTGTGTGACTGTCCTGGAGATTTCATTCTCTGGACAGGTTGTGTAAAACGTTAGATCTGTGTTGTTTGGTACATCGGATGAAGTTAAGGTCTGAATAAGATTTAAACTAGACTTCATAAGGTTTAATTTGATATAAATTTGGTCAAAACGGACTAGTAACGAAGAAGTTATGATATTTCTAACAATTACTCTGCTGTCGGAGAACACTCTCTGGCAGTCGGCTGTCCGAAGGCCGAAGGCCGAAGACGGAAGGAAGAAGACCGAAGACGGAAGGCCGAAGGCCGAAGACGGAAGGCCGAAGGCCGAAGACGGAAGGAAGAATACGGAAGGCCGAAGACGAAGGCCGAAGACGGAAGGAAGAAGGCCGAAGGCCGAAGCCGGAAGACGGAAGGCCGAAGGCCGAAGGCCAAAGACAGAAGGAAGAAGGCCGAAGACCGAGGACCGAAATAAAAAAATAAAAAAAATTTAAGGATTAATAGTAATTGTAAGTGGAGTTAATTATTATTAAATGTTCAATAATAAGGGTAATTGGTTAAGTTGTTATTATGTGATTAAATAATAACCGAACATAGTTTAATATTATTGAAGAATTAATAATATAAATGTACAATTAAGATGTTACAAATTTGTTAATATCAATTGTAGATTAGTCGGATATTATTACGTGGATAATAATATCGTTGGGTAGTTAAAATATTATCCAAGGAAGATAATATTGATTGATAACTATGTAATTTTTAAAAAGGGTTGCCATTAATTAATTACTATTAAGATATTAATAATTTAAGGAAAATGGAGATAATTAAATTAATTATTATGATATTAAATAATAATTAAAGTGAATTAAGGAAATAATTAATTATTGTGCAACAATGATTAAGGTAAACTATTATTAAAAGGAATTAATAATAGTAATGATTATTTAAAGTGTTATTTAACAATTAAATAACATTATAAGTTATTACTAATTGATAGTAAGATTTAAAATATTTCTCGAGATGGATAATATTATGATAACTCATCGAGTTAAATGTTGTGATTAAGTTAAACCAAGGGTATGGTCCATTAGTGACTAAGTAGTTGTTCGACCTAACCAGAAATAAGGTCCAGACATTAATACAGTGACAATAATAAATGTCAAAACTGCATAGTTTGCACAAAAGATTTACGGTGTTGAAATATGAAACGCTGAGTCAAGACAACGAGAGACTAAAATAGGAAATTAACCCTATGGATTTAAAAAGGGGACGATAAGAAGAAATACATATCTTTAAAAGTTTAGTATTGAGTCAAACTGTGACTAATATTATACACCGTTGATCTCACATACTGTATAGGTGATGCAAGGAACGTAAAATATTAGCGTAAGCTGGTTATACACGTTCAGGCAAGTTTTTCAGAACGTGTTGCATTATGTGCATAATTTATAAGTTTGTTATTAAACTGTGATGTGCTCATACGTGGTTATGTGCAAAGATGTGTTAATGTGCTTTTGTGAAATAAGTTGATTTGAACTATTGATATGCGGTAGTTGATTTAAGACAATTGTTCTGCATTGAACTATATGTCATGATAGAGGCTAGGCATGAATCATAGATTAAATGCGAGGCATGATATGCATGAGAAATGTATGTACTGCAAAGCATAAGATGCATGAAGCATGAAGCATGATTGAACTGTTTTTACGTGTTATGTGCAACTGTTAGACTTGCTGAGCCGTCGTGCTCACCCTTGCTTAAAACAAAACATTACAGAGTAGCTTGAGGAAGCCGATTACTCCGGTAGAGGCAAAGATGAAGATTGACTAACGAGTCATCAAGATTGAAGCATAGGTGCTTTTGTAGTAAAACCTTGCGGTAGACTAATTCATTCACTTGTGTAAGTAGATATGAAGAGTTTATGTTTTGTTGTGCTATAGATTAGCAAACTTAAATTGTTAAGAGAACATTACAGATTATTTGAATATCATTTTTCAGACGTTGTCCTTTATGAATAAGGATAATAGGATGGTGTGATTGAGTCATTATACATATGATCTCAAATTGATTGTAATAGAATGTCGTATCATGTATGATATGAAGACATACTAGGAATGTATAAAGATTGCGATTCTGGAATAGAAAGAGATGTTATATAATTGTAAATAAATGATTATTTAGCAATTATAATATTGTTGTAATTTATGAACAATAAGGAAAAGTAGTACTAGTGTTGAACCGGATCCAAGGTTAAAGGAACCCGGATTTGGGGTCTTCACAGAATACATCTTTCCAAGAAGCAGGCCCCAAAGACACTTAAAGAGAGAGACTATATGAATAAGATTCATTGTGCCTCAGCAATATGATCTATCATATACGGGATGATATGTACAAGACCTGATGTTGCTCATGCACTTAGTGTAACAAGTAGATATCAGTCTAATCCTGGAGAAGAACACTGGAAGGTAGTAAAAAATATACTAAAATACTTAAGAAGAACTAATGATATATTTCTTATCTATGGTGGGACATTGCGAGATAGAAGGATTGAATTATACGGTAACTGTTCACTGAATAGGTTCTTTTGTGATTAAATGTTAAAATCTATATTATCTAGAAAGTCGTTGATGGCTAAGGAAGTTTACCCTTATTATGGAATAAATATTATTTATTTAAATAAATTAAATAATTTAATTTATTTATATAAATAATATTTGAATAGTTCTAATTAATTTATTCTATAATCGTTTTAATATGGTTAACCTAAATGATCACACCGCAAAAGAAAAATAATTATTTAGGAAGTAAATAGCATAATCGTAATAATGAATTAAGTATATTTAATTTATACTATGAGGATAGAATAAATTAAATAGTTTAATATTTATTATTTAGTATTTTAGAAATACTAATTATAAATTGATAAGATGAGTCTTATTATTATTATTATTATTATTATTATTATTATTATTATTATTATTATTATTACTACTATTATCATTATTATTTAGTTCCTAAATAGTTTAGGAATTAATTAATAAAAATACTCTAATAATTGATAATTAAGTTCCTAAATAGTTTAGAAATTATAATTATCATATTAAATTAATTAAGTTTCTAATTAGATTAGAAGTTTAATTAAAAATCATATTCCTAAAGTTGTTAGGGGGATTGACTATATCTATAAATAAGAGAAGTCTTATTATGGATTAAGGCTACATACACTCCGATAAGTTTTGAAAGAGTACTCACAAGTTCTCTAGATCTAAAAAATTAGAAGAGAGAGAAAATTAGGGTTTGCCATCACCATTTCTTGAATCATTATTTTTCATTGGTAGATCACCTCTAGAGGCCAAACACTTGGATGACTAACGTTGATCAAAGGAATCTAATAAGTGAAATTCAAGGAGAACACGAAGAAATTAGAGTTGAATACGTACTTGTGGTGGAAAGCTAGAATCTACAAGTGTATAATTCTCTATCTACTTTTTATTAATTAATAGTTATGCATAAAAGTCAATCCTAGATTATGGTTTGTAATAAAAAATTTAAAATCAGTTTTAACATACTTCCACTACTTATATGTAATTTGATTGCATGTTCATGGATTATGATAAACCAACAGTTGAAGCATAAAATGCACTCACCTACGAAAGTAAGGAAAAACAAAAAGAGAATAGAAAAAAAAACAAAAAAAAACTAAAAGATGATAGCCACCTGTTTTAGTTATATACTTGGAAAATTATGTGGTTAATGCAAATAATGATCCTAGTGTGTTTAATGCATTGAAATTTTTTTATCTTCTAGTTATATTTTGCCTGTTTATTAACTAAAAGATGTGGAAAAGTAAGTTTATAGAGTTTTGCTTTGTAATTCTTTTATTGTGTAATATCTTTTATGAAGCATTTAATTACATGAATTCATTTTGAGTTTAAATTAGTTCTATGCAATTGGATTCACACACTCACAAAGGATCTTGAGTAAAATAAGACTAATAAATAAGTTAAAATTTTCGGCTTTGCATATTTTTGAAATTTTCTTAAGTTATCATTTAAAGAATCTTTAAGACAAATATTTAAATTCATAATTGATTCGTTGATCGGGTTAGTTAGTTGTAGTTAGTAGAATCTTATGTATTTTTGTTTTGCTTGAGGGTAGGCAAAATGTTAAGTTTGGGGATATTTGATAAATGAATTTTATACTTATGTATTGACTATCTTTTAGCTTAATATTTTGTGAGTTTTTAAGTATTTTATATTAGTTTTAAGTGTTTTATGTTTTTTTATGTGTTTTGATGTTATTTGGTAGGAATTTGAGTAAAGACTTGGTGGATCAAATGTCAAAGTTGTTATGCTTGCATTTTCAGCTCATCAATTACGCAGCAGTCACTTCAGACCTGATTTTGACCTTGATCCAGCAAGAATCTTTCAAATCCTAAAGCATGAAAGTTGTAGATCTACTTCTCATTCTTTCAAAACATCTTGAATCATCTCAATCGGAGTTCGGATGAGAAAATTATGGTCATTTTTTCAACAGATGTTGAATTAGCCAAAATCCTGAAATTTTAGGTGACGAACAAAACCGTCGTTATAAGGCAGCGCAACTGCGCTTGGGTGAGTGCAAGTGTGTCCAAGCAATCTACTAAAAAATATAAGGAGCGCAGCTACGCTCTAAGGCTTTGCAACTGTGCCCAGGACACGACCATACTTGTTTTTAACGCGTTGTTGTATATTTTTTATTCCAAATTGATTTTGGGTGTTCTT
This sequence comes from Hedera helix, assembly GCA_947179155.2. Classification (NCBI taxonomy): domain Eukaryota; kingdom Viridiplantae; phylum Streptophyta; class Magnoliopsida; order Apiales; family Araliaceae; genus Hedera; species Hedera helix. The sequence continues at coordinate 41,666,014 of OX359264.1, read as the reverse complement.
CTATGCTAGGGATTTGACTTGTAACTTATAAATACACTATAAGACTCTTATTTTCAAGATATTAGAATAGAGATTAACATAGTTAGGAGTATATTAGAATAGAGAATCAATATTTTTATCAAGATCTAAAGAAGGATTCACACAAGAATTCAAGATTGAAGGAAAAATTGGAGATCACACTTCAAAAATAAGATCTTTTCTCTCTAACTTTTTTCTTTTAATTATTTTAATTCTTGAGATGATGATATCTAATATTATGAACGTGTTTTCTTCTTTAGTTATGAACTAAACAATTAATTAAGATTACAATGGAACCCAATGTCTATCTTACATTAATTCTCTACCTTTTTTATTATGTTTGATAATATATGAATTGTTTATCATATTTTGTACATTAAAGTACTAATTATCTTCAATAATTAATCTAATAGTCTATATGAAGTTGACGAATGGATTATAAAACTAGATATAAATATTTTTGTGCTAAATATTTGGGGGCATTCATGTATTAATTAATTAATTGCAGATAATTATTGGGAGAATCTATATAAAATTGAGATATGGAGTATAGATTTTGATCTGAATATGATAGCATTTGTTCGTAAAATTTGAAAGGGTTTATATGATTAGTATATAGGATAGAACTATACCTATGTATCTTTTGTAGCCAATAAGAGAATCTGAGCTTAAAATCCTAATTAATATATTTCACATAGAAATATAGTAATTTAATTAATTAGAGAGCTCCTCTCTAGTTCTGTTGCCTTAGGGTCAGATTTAGAAAAATTTGTTTATATGACTATCAGAAGAAGTATATAAATATTATAAATAATTCTCGATTAACAATTTTATATAATTAATTAATTAAAAAGGGAATGAAGAGATTTAAATGAAGTATTAACAGAAAATATAATCTTAAGTTTTTAAAATCTGATACTAATTCTTGTCATTAGATAAATTTAGTTGTTAGCTTAATTATATTTTACTTCATAGATTTATTCAATTGTTTAAATAAAATTAATTTGGTTAAAAATTAGTAATTAATAGATATTATTAAATAATTCTCTATGAGAATGATACTTTATTTATCATTATAATATTATTCGATCACGTATACTTATGTATAAAATTCTAAGTTAAAAATAAACAAACACTCTTATACCTTATAAAATTTTTACATTATAGTGTAGTCAAAATTATATATTATACTAAAAAAAATTAATAATCAATTATTATAAAAAATATATATATTCAGTGAATTAATTGACCCACACCCTAACAAATAACTTCGTTCCTCACAGGAGCTCTAACCTAAGAAGGTGACCCCGATTAATGAGGATTAAGTTGATACGAGTCCTTTTTGAAAGGACACTCTGAGGTCTAAGTCCGATCACAAGCCATTGAATTCCAAATATAGGAAAGAATAAATGCGAAAACCTCGCCATTCCGTTCGTACCAGCTTCTAAGAAGTTATTGACCTCATTGAATGAGGCTTCGGGGACTATTCATACTAAATTGCGCATGTAAGAAACACGGATTAATTTATAAATAATACTTCTTTCAATTTAAGATAAAATTCTTTTATTAATTTTTATAGTCAAATTAATTATTTTTTAAATTAATATATTTTATTATTATTTTATATATAAAAAAAATCTATAAAAATTATAAACTATATATAATTTAATACTAATCTTTAATGTTTATTTTTGTAAAAATCTAAATATATATATATATATATATATTAATTATTAATTTTAAAAATTGTTAATTTGACAACAAAAGTCAATGAATAACTTTTATCATGAGACGGGGGGAGTATAGTTCAGTTCATTATATATAATTTATTTATGTCATAAAGTAACATATTGTGATTAAAATGATGATAATATTGAATTTAAAATGAAGATTAAGTTAATTATAAAATAATAAAATGCGTACCTTCCTCAAACAATATTGTGTTGCTATTGGAGATTTTGTGGTCTCAAATTCTCTAAGATTCATGTGGTCTCAAATTCTCTAACCTTGATTGTAAAATGTTTTCTTTTTTGTTTTTATATTTTTTATCATATGTCATGATCTTTATAAAGGGAATTAAGGGGTATGTATAGTAAATATATTGTAAAAAAAGAAACATATTATTTGTGAGTCTTCACCACTACCTACATGCATGTAAAAGTCTTGCTATTTGTATCAACAAAATTCGGGCATGCAGACATTTGTTATTTAATTGAAAATGAAAAACTACTAAACATTACTCTCTTTATTTCGTTATAACCGACGTTTTATAGTTTATTTTGTATATGACAAAATAATCGTGACTTGCATATATATTTAGGATAATCTTAAATTCTCTTTCTTATAATATCCATATTTATATCTTCTTTTTAAAAATATTTAATATACAGTCAAATTAATACTCTGCTTTCTCTCTCATTTCCCAATAACAGATAATAGTGTCATTTTCATCTTAAAATTAAGTTATTAATTGTTATCCTTAATAAATGTGTATATTTTTTTAGTAACAGATAATATAAAATGAAGATAATAATATTTACAATCAAAGAACTATCCAAATCAACTAAACATGAATTTTGAGTTAATCAGATATTGATTACATTATGTTTACCGATAAACTCAAATATTGATTACATTACATATGATGATCGCCAACAGCGTCAACTCATTGATTTCTTTAATTAATTACCAATTTATCTTCTTACATACTTTCATATACTCTTTCCACTCATAAAAAAAATGGCTTAGTTTGAATTTATGGGTTAAATTGGTCAATTTTAAAATTAAGAATTAACCATATATATATTTATATTTTCAAATTTATGAAAATCAAAGATAGTAAATTTAAAAAGTTTGTTATGTTTATATAATTTCTGAACTTATTCATATAAAAATTAGATTAAATTTTAATTATAAAAATTGTCAATTTAACTATAAAAAGAAATTAAACTAAACCAATGGACGGAGGGAATACAATGTATAGATTATTGCTTCTCTAGTGTGAGTTGTGCCACTAGATGATATGGGCGTATTTACCAGGCCTTGTAAGTGAAAAGTCTAGATTGCCTATAATTTTCTGACATATAGCACTTAATCATTGGTATATTATACTATAAATTACAAACTAAGTAAATTTATTTAGCCATAGGTTATCAGCCGATAGAAGGTTTAGCGTTGTTAGAATTTAAGATGGAATAATAATACAATCACACAGAATATTAGATGAAGGACAAAAAAGTAAGAACACGCGATATACTCAAGTTTATCAATTTAGCTAGTCCTGATTGTCTGATGTATTCAATAGATGTCTCACACGCTCTACAATAATTCACATACCAAACAATTACTTTTATAGTAACTAGAAAATTCTAACTGCTATAACATGGGCTCAAGTCTAATACATTAGTAAACCAAATACTGGACCACTAATAAATTCTCAAGCTCAATTACACCATTGCACTTGGCTTTCAGGGGACGCTGCCCCCTTGCAACCTCTGTCAGCTCACCGACGAGTTGGGCAGCCGCTCGCTCACCGGAGAATAAGACCCCCGACCACCCTGTCGTAGTGGCCATTAGTCAAACCCGCAGAAATATGAACCAATCCCAACATTCTCCTACTTGGTGAATAATTTCTGATACCCATCTCAGATGTACACCACTCAAACTTTGCCAAAATAACTGCTTTAGTCAAAAAGTCTGCGATGTTCTCTGTTCTGTCAACCTTCTCCAAGAAAATTAATTTCTCATCAACCTTCTCTCTAATGAAGTGATACTGAATATCAATATGCTTTGACCGTGAGTGAAATGCAGGATTTTTCGCTAAGTGAATAGCACTCTGACTATCACACTTTAAATTCACCACCTTCTGCTTAAAACCAAGCTCGGAACACAACCTGTGAATCCATATTGCTTCCTTACATGCAAGAGTAAGCGCCATGTATTCTGCCTCAGTAGACGAAAGCGTAACCACACTCTACTTCTTACTCATCCAACTCACAAGACCACCAAACAAGTTGAATACATAACCACTTGTTGATTTCTTGTTATCAACATCTACACCCCAATCTGCATCCACTGATCCTACCACCTCAAAGTTTCTCTCATCTCTCTTACCCCCAAAATGCAATGCAAAATCAAAAGTACCGCAAAGATACCTGAAAACTCTTTTGATGGTGGTCCAATGCTCCTTCTCGGGATCAGACATATACCTGCTCAATACTCCCACTACTTGAGCAATATCTGGCCTCGTACAAACCATTGAATACATCAAGCTTCCAACAGCACTTGCATATGGAATGCGAGCCATCTCATCTTTTTCCTCATTGGTCTTAGGACACTGATCTGCTAATAATTTTGTTCTAGTAGCCATAGGGGTTCCAACCGGTTTGCAGTCCATCATGTTGAATTTCTTCAACACCCCTTCAATGTATTTCTTTTGCCCTAAAGCCAATTTTTAATTCATACGATCCTTGTGTATATGCATACCCAAGATGAAGTTTGTTGGCCCAAGATCCTTCATATCAAACTGTTGTGCCAACAACCTTTTCACAGACTTGATCATTTTCCTGTTATTTTCAATTAATAACATATCATCAACATACAAGGTTAGAATAACAAAATTGTCACCTAACCTTTTCACATAAACGCAATAATCAGCCTAACACCATATGAATCCAAGCTGTAAGACGTAAGAATCAAACTTTTGATACCATATTCTAGGAGTTTGCTTAAGCCCATATAAGGGCTTTTTCAATTTGCATACCAAATCCTATTTGCCTTTGATCTCAAAACCATCTGGTTGCTTTATGTAAATCTCCTCCTCTAAGTCACCATGAAGAAACGCTGTTTTGACGTCTAGTTGTTCAACCTCTAGATCATAAACAGCTGTTGCAGATAAAACTGTCCGGATGGATGTCAACTTTGCTACTGGAGAAAATATCTCATCATAGTCAATTCCCTCTATTTGAGAATACCCTTTTGCCACTAGTCGTGCTTTGTACTTTTCTACCTTTTCATCCGCATTTGTCTTCTTTTTGAACACCCATTTGCACCCAATTGTCTTTCGATCCTTAGGCAATTTAACAAGACTCCATGTTTGATTCTTATCAAGTGACTGCATTTCCTCAATCATAGCAGACTCCCACTGATTCGACTCCCCCGAGGCCCTCACCTCCTTAACTGTGCATGGTTCATCATTAGTGATGTGTAAAGCATGATATGCACTAAGTGAATACCTGCTAGGTCGTCTTCGAACCCGTGCGAACCTCCTCAATGTAGGTTCAACTTCTTCCCCAGCCTCAGTCTCAGCCTCTTCTTTAATATCAGAATCATCACCATCTTCCTCATCATGTTCAGCCTGAACTGGTTCATCATCTGCAAAATCTGTAGCCAACTGTGAATTTTTAGCCTCCACCTTCTTTCCCATGCTCACATCAATCTACACACGGTCAAGTTCTTCAGAAGACTTATCCACAACTGGCTCATTCGGTATTTCTCTAAAGACCACATCCCTGTTGTATACTACTAGTCTCTGGATTCCATAACTTGTACCCCTTGACACCTTCCTTGTAGCCAATGGATTTGCACTTCTCAGACTTGAAGTCAAGCTTGTTCCTTTTCTTCTTTGGCACATGCATATATGCATTAATAGTCGAACATGAGACATACTGGGCTTCCTTCCGAATAGTACCTCAAAAGGAGTTTAATCCTTTAATGCAAATATAGGTGTTCGGTTCTTCAAGTAACATGTTGTAGCAACTAACTCATCCCATAATTAAGGCTCCAAGCTTGCCCAACTCCGGATACACCTCGCTTTCTCCATAAACATCCAATTTAATCTCTCAGTCATGCCATTCTGTTGAGGTGTCATCCGAATTGTATTCTGCCTGGCAATCCCCTGCTCAGTACAAAACTGATCAACTGGAAAATATTCTCTACTATTATCAGTTCGAAGAACCTTTATCTTCCTGTTGAATTGATTCTCAACCAGTGCCTTAAATTCTCGGAATTTGTCAAGTGCTTCAGATTTTCTTCTAATAAAATAGACCCAAGCATACCTTGAAAAATCATTTACAAAAGAAATATAGTACCTTGATTTTCCAAGAGATTCTTCAGGAGTTTCCCCAAACAAATCATTTTGTATCAAATCTAGCACTCCAGTCGCTTTAGTGGCAATGGATTTAAACTTGACTCTATTCTGTTTTCCGTACAAGCAATGCTCACAAAATTCAAATCCCATGGAGCAATTTGGAACCCCTTCCACCAGTTGCTTTGATGCTATAGTGGTTAGTCCATTCTCACTAATATGCCTCAGTCATTGATGCCACAACATGGACGAACTGTTCTCATCACTCTCTTCCTTCTAGGAAACAAAGGAACCATCAAATTGCCCCTTTATAGTACTTCCCAGTAGCTTGTATAAAGTACCACGTCTTGTTCCACGTGCAATTACTATCGAGCCATGAGTCATCTTACATGATTCCTTATCAAAACTGAAGTTAACTCCTCCATCTGTTATCGAGCTAACAAATATCAAATTCCTGCTAAGATCAGGAATATGCATAACCCCCAGAAGTGTCTTAACATTACCATCACGCATTCTGAGTTTCACCTTCCCATAACCAACAATCATCACTAACGTGTCATTGCCCATACTAACAGAACCAGTCCCTGTGAGGTGTTATGTGATACGAAGCTCCTGTATCAATGAACCAGACATCATCATCTGTTTGGGCTATGCAAGATGCTGCTATATACAAGTCTCCAGTGGCTTCATTCTTATTACCCAAATCATCTTCCTCATTCACAGATTTACCACCCTTGTTCTTGCAGTCCTTCTTCATATGCCCAAAATGATTACACTTCCAACATTTAATTTTTGACCTATCTGTACTCTTAGATCTCCCTCTCGACTGTGACTTATTTTCAGACCTCTTTGAATTCCTATCTTGATTTTTCCCTCTAACAAACAGAGCCTCCTTGGTTGAACTTTTCATGCTCTGTTGTCGTATATCTTCCGACAATAAAGCTTAAACAACCCCCTCAAAAGACAATTTTGTAGTACCACTACCAATCGTAATAATCGGATTATCTCACGAATCATGCAATGAACAGAGTAAGATAATAGCTTTATCATCATCACTGATATCACAACTAATTGATGATAACTGACTAATCAAGGTATTAAATTCATGTAGGTATGTAGAAAATGAACTTCCATCATCCATCCGAAGTTTATATAGTTTCTTCCTAAGAAACAGTTTATTAACTAAGGACTTACTTTGATATAGGGATTCCAATTTCGTCCAAAGATCCTTCATAGTCTTCTTGCCAGAAACATTAACCAGGACGTTATCAGCAAGACATAATCGAATTATGCCACGAGCCTTCTAATCCAACTTCTCCCATGCAGCGATTTTCTTCTTCAACTCCATTTCAGTCGAAGGCGTCCCCTCCCTCTGAGCGGTAACAGTTGGCTTTGGATCCTCAATTACTGTCCAAAAATCCCTATCCATGAGCAGATCCTCCATCTTCAATTTCTAGAGTTCAAAATTCTTTCCATTGAACTTATAAATCTCGATCCGTGATGACCTTGTAATCGACATCTTAAATTCGTAAATCCCAGATTCCTCAAACTGAAGCTTTGATACCAAGTGTTAGAACTTAAGATGGAATAATAACACAATCACATAGAATAATAGATGAAGAACGGAAAAGTGAACACGCGATATATCCAGGTTCACCAATTTGGCTAGTCCTGCTTATCTGATATATTAAATAGATGTCTCACATGCTCTACAATGATTCACACACCAAACAATAGCTTTTATAGTAACTAGAAAACCCTAGCTGTTATAACATGAGCTCAAGCCCAATACATTAGTAAACCAAAGATTGGACCACTAATAAATTCCCAAGCCCAATTACACCATTGCGCTTGGCTTCCAGGGGCGAGACCCCGACCACTTTGTCGTAGTAGCCATTAGTTAAATCCGCAGAAGTACGAGTCAATCCCAACAAGTGCATTTACAATTTTAAATGTACTTGATAATCATATTTGTTTATAAACAATTTATTATAAACACAATTTATTTAAACCATAAAACCAGTGTTTCAAACTCGAACGTACCATACATTTTTACTACGTGACCAAATGTACTCAATGGTACACTGTAAATTATATAGACAGTGATAATCGAACATACTCTAAGTAGTTAAACTTGCCCCAAAGATCTTGTTTTGGCTGCAAAATGCCAAATGTTCTGCTCACTCCAAATAATTCACCAAATATTATGTGGCAGCAAGTATCTTCTCTTTATCCAGTCTTTTCTAACCACCATACTGAAAGTAGTATGCCCTCAAGCCAATCACATTTGATTTGATAAGCATATACTTTGTAATCTTATTCATTTATTAATAAAAGTATTAAGGCATTTTTTTATTTATGATTAATTACTTGAATTAATCAAATGGATAAACTCATAATTTTCGAGCAATGCTTTTAGAACCATGATGAGGATTATGCTAATGATATCTAAATTCAAAATAGCTCAAAACAAAAATTGTTCCTAATCGTTGGATCACCAAAAAAGGGATTAGTAGATTCGGATAGATTGGTACATACTATGCTTGCTCTTATGAAGAATATGATTGATCTCATAATCATTTGTGTAAAAACACTAAAGTAAGTATGTAGGTGTTTATTAGAGAATAAGTTCACTAAATGTGACTTGCTCAAGGAATACCTAATGGAGTTTTACTTGTCTGTCAATAGGAGTTCCTTATGTGATAGTCGT